>OY720444.1:7637576-7748392 GCA_963082915.1 Dolichopus griseipennis
GTATTTTAGTGTTTGTTTGTTTGTAGGTGATGTATGGTAGAAGGCCATCATCATATCCATCTAAGGTATTATTATAATAATAATAATTTATCTTTTTAAATATATATATAAAAAATAATAATAATAATAATAATAATAATAATATATAATACATAAG
This sequence comes from Dolichopus griseipennis, assembly GCA_963082915.1. Classification (NCBI taxonomy): domain Eukaryota; kingdom Metazoa; phylum Arthropoda; class Insecta; order Diptera; family Dolichopodidae; genus Dolichopus; species Dolichopus griseipennis. The sequence goes on from OY720444.1 coordinate 7,637,734, forward strand.
GTGAGGAAGTTAAAGTTAAATTAGTGGGTAGAATAAAATAAGATATATTAGTGTAGTTAGTTAGTTGAAAATATTATACGGAGGCGAGAGTGATATAATGTACGATGTATCCTTATATATGAAGTGATATTATGTATATGGGATAAAAAGTGTTAAAATGTAATAATATATAAGATGAAAAAGTATATAGGTAGTGGTAATGTTGATAAAGTAGAAATAAATTTTGGAAAAAAAAATGCACAAGGCTTTAATTTAATGTGAAGATGTTATAAATGTATCTTTTATATTCATTTAAAATTGCTATTAAAATTTTTTTTAATAAAAGTTAAAGTAATTACGCGCGTATAATATTATGCATAATGATAGAATGTAATGAGGGGTATTAAAAATTATATTAAGTACTGTATTTAATATATAAGTGAAAGTACTTTAAAATTAATTTAATAGGTATTTTTTTAATGCTTTAATATTTAAAGTTATATATTTAAAGACTATATTTAAAGGTATATTTAAAGACTAAAGGAATCTAGTTTAATTAAATTGAGACCTGAGTACGTACGATATAAAGAGTATAGGGATTCACAAAGTCTATACCTATGTAGGCTTCAGTTAATATTATATAGACTTCAGTTTCTTTCATCGTTATATTCACTAAGCCATCGGTTACTCAGCTGTAGCTGTTGTATAAGATTATGAATACACAAATGTTAATTTTATGCGACACATATTACTCTGCACAAGAATTATTTATATATTTATATTAAATCTGACCTAGATATGATCTGACCGGATTTTCATCCCGAGACTTTCCACATGAAAGACAGCATCTTTACCACTACGCCATTAGTCAGATAATCGTAAGACATATGTATAGTGTAATAAAATTCCAGATAATATTTGAGGAAAGGTTACACGAGCCATGATTGCTTAAGGAATCTTTAATTTTAATTTATAATATTTCTTTATAATCTTGCTATTGAAAGCTGTAATTTTGTAAAGACTTTTTAATTAAAACAAATCAAAATATGGGAGAATTGTTTGATAAAATATTGATATAAATAATTGATTAATATATTCATAATATAGAAGGAATCGTATAAATCCGCCTAAGATCAGGTTCTAATTATTAGATTTTTATAGACGCTTTATTCCTTCCCTTAACTAGGGCTGGTATAAATTTTTAGTGCTTTGGCAGTACCCAGTACTAGTGCTATTACTGGAAAAAATATTCAGTAAAATTTAAGTTTTGTTACTGGTACTGGGAAAAATTCAAGTTTCTGGAATAAACCTGGTACTGGAAGCTACTATAAGTACTTACGAGTATATTATATTTAAAATTACTACCAGTTTCAACGAGTAACAACCAGTATCAATATTATCTTATCATAGTACTGAGAAGCAGTCCGGATATTTAACTCACTATCCTAGTTAGAAAAGGAAGTGGTAATTATAGGAAAAAGTCTAACACTCCCAGACTGTTTAAGTTTCTCTGATGGCTTTTGAAGGACTACAGAGAGAGTCCTAGGTCCTAACAATTTTTAATTAAAATTTTTCTTGATTGATTTAAAACTATTTGTAATTCATACCTTCTTTTGAATACGTTAATCTATTGTTTTAATTCTCTGTCCCTTCGGTTCTTTTGACTAAAGTTACTTGAAAATATTTAGGATTTATATCTATTTACTTTGGCTGTGAAGAGTTAAGAAATTAAAAACCTAACCTAACAATGCCAAACTAACCTAGACTAACTTATAATAATTTCAAAAATACAGATTTCCGAAAAAGAAAGGACCTTCTATTTCTTAATTACTTTAATTACAATGAACGAAAAATTGACAAAGTGGACTTAAAAAGATCATAATAGGAACATTTTTCTTAAGGAATTTAATTATTACTTCTTAATAAAAAAAAAATGCCTAATAATATTTTATAGCTTGAAGCTCCAAATTTAATTTTTTGTATTTTTTAATATCAAACAAAATTATCCACGCATATGAGCAATTTATTATTTAATAAAAAAAAAATTGATGGAATTTTTTTGCAATTCCCTGTTTAAAAAAATTAAAATTCTTCAAAAAAAAAATTTTTTAATTTTCTAAATTGATTTCAAAATGACTTTTATTTAATAAAAATTAAATAAATTTACGCTTAAGGTGTTTTTTGAAAAGCTTTTTAAATGCTCCAAACAAGATAAGAAGTTGATTAAATGTCTTCATTCATTTCTATGAGGCAAATATTAAATTTATGTCTCAACATAATGGGAAATTTTTTTTTAATTAATTTTATTTTAATGTCTTCAGTTTTTTTTTTATTTCGTCAAATAAGTCAAATTTCATCAAAGAAATTTTTTCCTTTAGTTCTTTATTATTTTTTTGTTTTATTAAATTTTTAATGAAATTGAATTTACATATTAAAGAAATTTAAAAAAAATAAATTTTAACTTAATTAATTTTTTTTGTATATTTACAGAAGTTGAGCATCAATCATAATTTGCAATTTTCGTATTAATTCATAAATACGCCGTCATATTGAAAAATTTTTAAGGTAAGTAAAAACCCAAAAAAATGTAATCAAAATATTACACAGTACGCCCTACTTCTGCCAACTTTTTGTAGCTATTGAAGATTCATTTTGCGTTATAATACCATTTCTAACTTAAATTTAATTTTTTGTAAAATTTAATTGCATAACTTTAGGCGTTGTCGTATGAGCCTAAAGGTATGCAATTTTTCTGATTCTTTTTTTTTATGACCTACCATCATATAATTTTTTATTTAAAATTAAATTATTATATTTTTTTCGACTAGATGTCGATAGTTAGCAGTCTAAAGAATGAAAATTAACAATTAAATTAATTAACTAGGATATATGTACTTAATTTTCATAATTTTTTTTTTAAATATGATATTAAATTTCACATTTTTTTTTTGTAATATTTTTTTACATACATTTTTTTCAAACCTGAAATCGTATATTTTAATTAAAAAGTACCTATAAACAAAACAAAAATATTTTCACAGGTATTTAAAATAAAAACAAAATAAAACTTTTTTGTGGTTAAAAAAATTTACCAACAAATGTAAAAAATATTTTAGGGATGATCAAATTGGAAGAATATCAAACAATGTACATGTATATGTAAAGGTATTGTGTGTGAACATAAAAACTACAAATATGCATTTGAACACCAGTTTTTTGAGGTTTTCCCTAAAAAAAAATGCAACAAAACCGAATAAATAAATAAATAAAAAAGGAAATAAGGATATGATTTTACCTGATTCTACTATTTATTATTGTAGTTATTTCTTATTTTAATTTTTATTTTAAAACTATTATATTATATTTAATTTGAATTTATATAAGTTTTTAAAATAATTTTTTTATTTTTGAATTTTTTTTTGTTATTTTTTTTTTTTTTTGGGGAAAATTTTCACTTCATTTGTAGGATTTAAATGTTGTTAAATGTATTTGTTTTATTTTTTTGTGGTTTATTTAGTTTTTTTTATTTGTACTATTTTTCCGGGGGTATTTTACAATTTTACCAATTAACCGACAAAATAGGTGTTTACATTGTGTTTTAAATTTAATTTTTATATATGAATAAATGTGTATATACATAATATTATAAATACGTAATAAGTATTATTAAAACGTTTATATAAAAAAATATATTTTATATAATAAATTTATTAATTAGTTGTAAAAGTTATTAGGATAATGAAATGTAATTAGCATGTCCTATATATTTATATAAGTATATTGAAATTTTGAAAATTCCATTTTTATTTAATAGATTGCGTACATATAATATTATAATGTACAAATGGATTTAAATTGGGTTTTATTTTGGTATTGAAATCAATTTTAATTATTTTAATATTGACTGATTTGGTAACTATATAGACTTTAGAGAAATGAGTATAAAATTTTAAATTAATTTTAAAATTGAATATGAAATAACGGCATTTCCTGCATTATTGTTTTAAATTAATTAATACATTTAGACAAATAATTATATTGGAAAAAAAGATCAAAATTAGGTTCTAATAAAACCCCATGTTTATGAAATATTCAGTTAAAAACTTAATATTATATACTTCACGAGGAAATCCTTTAAATATACTACATTTAAAATCCTTAAAAATGTTTTTGAAGATATTCCACGAATTTGGTTTTAAATTTGATTTTAAATTGAATGTGAATAACGGTATTTCCTGTAAAGTTGTATTTTATGAATTTAATGATTTTTATGAATGAAAAATGATTGCAATACTTGATGTTCTAGGATGAAAGTAGAGCAGATCTATTTCATAGTTTCTATAGGACCTATTATTTTGTTTTTCAACCATTTAAATTAAACCTTAATTCTAAGTTTGACTAGTGAATTCTTTAAATACTTTCCATGGAAATCCGTGCCCCTTTTCTTTTTAAAATATCTGAAGCTTATTTAATATATTGTGAGAAAATCTTCAGGTGTTAAATCTGAGCTTTTTTTAAATAATTCAAAATTTTTTAATCCTTCCTTTTTTTTGAAAATCAGTTTTTTTTTTTTTTAAATCCAAAACTTTAAAATCCACGGTATAAATTATTGAAATTTTAGTCTCAGTTTTTTTCCATCTTTAAACTGTTAGAAAAAAAAGCATAATCCTGTTACACTGTATGACCAAAATATAACGGTTTTTAACGGTTTAAAAAAAAAAACCAAAGCTACGTATTTGCATAAAAATTTGCATTTTAAAGAACCAGAAAGAAAGAGAAAGAACTCAAGTTGAAAATGTACATTTATACTTTTAGTCCTTTTTTTTTGTGTCCTTTATATCATCAGGTACCGTTTTGTTTTTACTGTTACTTTTCAAGATATGCAAAATAATTTTTTTTAATTTATTTTTTTGTTTTTTTTTTTTTCATAAATTTAAAATTATAATGTCACGAAATGTCATCATGTAACTCTTAACATAAATTAAAATTAATGTGCTTATCCTTAAAGTCCTTATAGGACTATATTCAGTTTTTTTCCGTTACAAACACCAAAAAACAACCAAAAATAATGAAAATAATTTTTTGGAACTTTAATATCCACAGTTCTAGAACCATAATTTTTCAAGGAATCGAAATGAAATGAAATTAAAAATTCCCACAATTCATCAGTTTTTTTTCCAAAATTTTTTCTGAAGTGCACTATTCGAAATCTTGAAATTGTATAATATTTCAATATATTATTCCAATACGTTTTTATACTACCCTTATAATTTACATATACTATTGCATGTGCATTCTTGTAATCTTTTATTTGTTTTAATTGTATTAGTAATTTAAATTTTCTGACTGGTCGAATAATCTTTTACAATTTTCCAACAACAATGTAAAAGAAAAAGATTTATGAAAATATTGTTGTGCAATGACTATGATGATGATGTCCTTATGACGTTTATTTTTCAGCCTGAATTATCCTTTTTAAAGTAAACTTGTTTTTTTTTTTTAATTTTTTTTTTTGATGAATAAATGTTTATGCATGAGTTGAAAACTAACATAAATAATGATACTTGTAATTCTGATATATTTTATGCTAAATTTATAATATTGTTATAAAATAGGATTGCCAAATGTAATCAATTTTAAAATAATTATAGAAGTACAGTTTTGAGATGTAAAAATATATAAGTAAGTTAAGATCAAGAGTTTTAATTTTTTAAATAAAATAATTTACTGTAAATATAGTGTAAGGGTAGTGTGAAGGTATATAAGGTGTGAATATTATTATGTTACTAGATGGCAACCCTAATTCTGTTTGATATTATTAAAGATTATTAAGTGGTTCTATAATACGATACGTAAATGGACAATCGATCTTGTGGAATTTGTTATTCAATAGTTTGTTCTGATTTATCACATATTTTTGTTGGGCTTCTTCTGGATATAACTTGAGCTCTGAGAAAGACTTCTAAATTTGAGGAAATTTTAAAATAAATTGTTCTAGTATTTTAAATATCTAGAAAAATTTATTTTAAAGATCATCTATAAATTAATTTATTCAATTTAGAAAATTATTAATACTTACAATTTACCAGGTGATCATGAAAGACGGTATGGGACGTTGAATTGGCTAGAATTTAAACTTTCTTTACATAAATTACGTCTCATATTGAATAAAACGTTCTAAACAATCAAATTTAGTTTTAATAATAGCCTTTAATAGATAGGAATATAAAGAAGTTTCTTCTGAGTTGTATTGTTTAAAAAGTAAAATCAGTAAGAATTCGACAAGGATTTGGTCTACGGTGTCACTGATGATAGGATTTTTCTAAATGAGGCTTAACCTTATTTTCATGACCACTTTTGAAATAATTGGGAAATTAAAGCTATAGAAAAATTAATTGTTTGTACTGATTCGTAACACTTTTGTAAATTTAGATTTACCTATATTGATAACTGTTTCGACTTTAGATAGTGTTTGGTTTTAAAGGTCGGACTTCTATTTGTGTTGTTTAGAATGTATGTTTCTACTTTATTTACATTATTGTAAATTAAGTTGAATTTTTTTATCTTAAATCTGATTAAGAAACTTTTTAACCTGAACTCTTTGAACCGAATCAGTACTTGCAGGTCTGGCAACCCCAATTTTTATATTTTATTTGATAACTTTTAATTGAGAGGGCTCAGATTTCCATTACAATGAAAAGTTAAAATAAAAAAAAAAACAAAAACTAACTGAATTCGCAAATATACATAATATACATTAATATATATATATAAGCAAACACAGTTACACGGATAAACATTCGGAATGGTAAAAAAAAATTTTAAAGGATCATAATTAAAAGTCATTATTTTGTCCTTTGTAGACATATATATATATATAGGGTTACCATGAAATTACAATTTCAATATGCATGCATACTATTATACAAATGTTTATAATAAAAATAAAAAAAAAAAAAAAATAACAAGAAAAAAAGCGTATTTATACTGTTATGACTTTTACATTTTCATTTTCTGGTCTATCTACACAACCGTTATAAAAGAAAAACAATTGTATTATGGAAAAACAAAGAACAAAAATGTCCTGCTGCAGTATAAAATGTTTGATTTCTTTTGAATATTTTATTTATGCAATAAGTGTATACATACTTAATGTAAAATTGTATACATATTACATTATACGTGTGTGTAGGTGTATATTTTAATATTTGATTTTTGTATGAAATTTTCTTATAAAATGTACATTTAATTTTCTCCTTCTTTTGCTTTGTTGTTTTAAAACTTCACTACTGTCTTTGACGTGTACTTGATGATTGCATAATTTAACACTGTTATACACAAAAAAAAAAATTAAAATATAAAAAAAACTCTTTAAAAATGTAAAACAGTTTCCGTTTAATGATGGGTATAATGATGGGCTCTGCATATTATAATTTCGCAATTGAAAAAATGAAGAAATAAAAGAAAATGGGAGTGGAAGCGAAATGGAGCTGGGATTGGAATGGGTTAAAAGAGGATTCATTGTATTTTGATATAAGTTTTTTAGTAACTGGGATTCTTTTTGTTCAAATTAATGAAAAAAATATCTTCTTAATAATGTCTAGGTTTCATGTTGTCATAAAAACTAAAATTAATATTTCTTCCAATGGTTTTAAAACTGGTAAAAATTATCAGAAGTTTTTGTTTTTTTTTCTGTTACGAGGAACATGGAAAACTTCAAAAACAACCTATGAGAGCTGTATGTAGTTCCCAAAGGTAGTTTGCAGCTTCAATATACCAAAACCACAACGCTTTTTGAACTAAACTATAGGCTTGGAACTTTGATATAAATGTACAGCTTGATTATGAGGATAAGGATGTGAAAAGATGTTTGGAATTAGGTTTAAGAGATATTAAATACTGGGATTATGGGGGATGAGAGAATTTGGAGAGGGCAGTTGAAGTATAGGATTGCATATAATTGTACGAGTTTCAATCGTCTGTGGATATGTTAGAAGTACTTAGTTATCGATAATGTAATTTTGTTGTAATGTAACTTATTGTCCGGTTATTTGATTCCTTACATCTTAACTCCTCCAATACATGATTACCATGTTAAATTAAGAAAATAATTTGACTTGCATGAATTGGTATTTAAGACAGGGAATTTTGGTCTAAGTATATGTGAAGAATTTAGCAATGAAATGTGCGTAAAGATCAACTAACTCCGTAAATGAAAATGTCATAAAGTCATGGAACGTCTAAAATCATAGAATCTAAAATTGATATGTAGCTTGATAAAACTCGCTTCTGCAGAGATCCTTTTAAAAACATATCAAGATGAATAATATGAAGAAATCGCAGCATATACCGTTATTTAGAAGTCTGTTTTAGATTATAAAAAAAAATTGAATAAAATTTTGAAAACCACTTAATTTTGACCCTTGAAAATTAAACAATATTAAAAAATTATACGACCTTATTAAAACATTTAAAAGGAAAACCAAAAGAATCAAAGTCAAGGGGCATTCGTTAAAAACATGTTTGAAGGGTGTGAAACAATGGAAAAACTTGTGTTTTAGATTTTTTTTTTTTTCAGGAAAAATTGGATTGGGTTTGGGTTTTGTTCAATAAACTGGTTAAGACTTTGTGTAGAATTGGTTTTGTGGGTGGGTAAGTTGGTTTTGTTGATGCAATTTTAATTTTTTTTTATTTCCGGTAACCGTTGTTATTATTATTCATTGTATGTTTTTTGTATTTTTTTTTTACTGTTCCTGTCTTTTCTTTTAAATTGTTTCTTTTAATTTTGCATTTTATTTAATGTGTGTTTTTCTTTTTTGGTTTTATTGCAATTGTTATATGGATTTTTGGTTTTGTGGACATATGGTAAAGATATTAAATGGTTCCTTTGAGTTTTAATTGTATAAATATTTGTAAAATTGTATTTCTTTGTTCTTGCTGCTTGTTTCTTGTTTCTTTTTCCGCTTTAATTGTTTTTCAACTTACTTAAATTATTAGATACCATTGTATTCTTTTACATCATTTCTGTTTGGATTTTCATTGTTAGTTCTTACATTAAATATTTAAAACGCTTTGTTTAAAATTTTGTTGTATTAAAATGTGTACTTGAAGATCTCTGACTTCTTCTTTGCTTTGATAATTATATGGCAACCATAATTATACGAGTTAAAAATTTATTAAATTAAAATACTTTTTTTGACGTTTTTGAAGTAAATGTTCTAAAAATTAAGAGGTAAAGCTCTAGAAAATTTTAATTTTTTTAATATCAGTTAAAATTTATTTCAAAACGGGTGGCCTTCCGTTTAGAATTCCCAAACTTAGTGTTCAAGAAGTGTTAATATTCCTTTGAATTATATTTAACTCTTGAAAAGAAAACAATAGCGTTGCTATACATTATTGCGCTCGGGAAGGGTGAACAACTTTCCCTCTTTACAACTAAAATTTTTTAATATGATAATGTATCTCATGTTCTTTTACGAATCCTTCTAAGAACTCAAAGTTTTAATTATCATTAAAATGTAGGGAATATACCTAGGAACAATTGTTTTTGGAAAAACACTTACCCTCATAATTCTTCAAAGTTCCTTACTATTCAAAACCTACAAACCTCTTTCCTGTATGTCTTTCAAACAGTTGTATTACTTTTATTTTTAATTCAATTCAATTTACTTCAAAAACATAGGGGAATTTCCCTTCCTTTCATTTATCGGTTCTTTATATTTAAAAAAAAGGCACCCCAATTGTAATTTAAATAATGAATGCAATAATAAAAACCTATTCTTACAAGAAATATATTCAACAATATACCTGAGGGTTTCTTTATATTAAAAGAACCCCAAAAATTTTTTAATATATTTCTTTATAATATCTTTGAGTCACATTCTTGCTTTCGAAAATTGATGGCATTTTAGGCTGTTAAAAAAAGGGTTGGTAATTCATAAAAAAAAACCAAACAGAGTTTGAATAAAAAAACAATATGTGTAAACGAATTTTTGAAAATGTTAGTGAAAGGGAATTGTAATAAACTTAAAGAATAATAAACAAAATATTATAAAGAAATCATAAGAAAACGTAGTAAGAACAAAAAGAAAAACTCAAGGTACTTAAATGTTATATTTGACCCCTCTTTTAGTGTCATGTACTTTTAAGGAGTGAAAGAAATGAAATATTATAATTGGACCCTCTATAATTTTACAATAGGGAATGTATTAATGTAGGAAATTAGAAATAGTTACAGTGCAGGATATACCGTTAATCAGAAGCAACTTCTAAAAAAATTATTTTTATAAACTTTCAATTTTTTTTTTGACTACTTATCACTTATGCATTTTAAAAATTATTAAGATCGAATATATAAAATTATTCTATTCTCTAAGGTCTAGTATTTGATATTATTCTACTGTCTTCTTGGACACACTAAGTTTCTTGGTTGAAGCTTAAATCAAGTTCAAGTTTTGTACTAGAACTGCACCAGCTTTGATTTTTTTGATGATCTGATGTCATATGTAAATATTTAATTTTACAATGCAATGTAATGATTTACCTTGCTTTTATAAGTTTTTTTTCCTTAAATTATATTAGAAAGAGCACTGCTCTTCTATAATTCTGTAGCAGTGTTTTGGTAACTTTTAGTTTTAAAAAAATTGGAAGTGCTTAAAATGTTTCGAATTGAGAAAATTATTTGTATTGTAACGAATATGACTCTAATAAGAGGTTAAGTCCTCGCTACAAATAATTAAATAAAGAAATTAAAAAATCCTAATCATCCTTGCCCCACAAAATAAGTGTCGTCACTGCTCCTAACAAATCATAATTTTTTTCAATCTTAAAAGTCATAAATTTCTTTTAATTTAAAATTTTACAAAAAAAAAAAAAATACAGGAACTGAATATTTAAAGGGTGACAAATTTACAAAAAAACTACAAGTAAAAAACTAAATTATCAAACACATATTCACATTTAAATTCGAAACAAAAAAACAGGATCTAATTTACTACTACACTCTTACAAGGATTACAAAAAAAAAACAAGCAATTTATAATTTAATGCACAAGTAAAGAATAAGACACAGAAATATTTCACCTTTAATCCTCTGGAACAATGTTTGGGAAAATATTGAAATATTTTTTTATTTTACATACTAACACATGAATATTCTCCCAAATATTAGTGTGTGTTTGTTACATACCTACATAGCTATTTTTGTTTTATTTTATAAGTAGTTGCCCAAAGTAGTTCTAAAAGACAGGAAATTAATGCTATGAGAAGAATGAGTCCTTTATTTTTTTTTTGGTTTAATTTAATTATTTTTTTTGATGTTGTTTTTCTTCCTTATGTGGTTTTCTATTTTTTTGGCAAAAGAAAAATTTCTTTCATTCTGAAAAACTCAGGAAGAATAATTAGAAAGAGAGAGAAAAAAAAAGAATATGCACTCAAGTACTTAATTTTTCTTTGTCTTGTAAAGTAGCAAGCATCCTTTGGCCATCATATAAATTATTTTTCTACTCTGTGAGTTCCAAAGAATAAAAACAAAAAAAAAAGTCTTTTTGGCTTCTTCAATATGGAAAATCATGAATCCTGTAAGGTACCTACATGTATACATTTGTTTTTTTTTTGTGTTATGAGGGCGTAAAATATGTTAAACTGTTTTTTTTAAGATTTTTTGGAACCATGTTATAACCAAAAAAAAATATGAAAATTAAAACAGGAAATTTGACTTTTAATGAGGAAATTTTCCTTTTTTTTTGAGTCTTTGTTGTTTTTCTGGCAAAGTGTTTTTTAACATGTTGGACTTTTTTTTCGGAATCGTATTGTGTTATCGTCTTGTACTTTTGAATAATTAACCCTGAACTAATTGTGTGTTTGAACTTTTTGAGAATTGACTTCCTCATAGGTACTCTAATCATGAAATTGTTTTAATTAATTAAAATATAAAAAAGGTCACGCATTTGAGATTAGAACAAAAGCTTTAGATTAAAAAAAAATTCAAGTCCTTCAGAAGGCATTTAACCTTTAATGGTTTCAAAGTATTAAAGCCTTTAAAATGCATCAAAGGGAAGTCTTAAAAAAAGGAGCTTTAAAAGCCATGAAATTCTTTAAAACTTTAAAACCTGAAACGCATTAGAAGTCTTCCAGAAATTTTAAAAGTCTTTCAAAATAATTTGGAGTGGTTAATTGGAATCTAAATTTCTAAGTCAATGTAATATTTCAAACAGCATTGGAAGCCTCAGAAAGACATAGAAGTCTTTAGAAGAATTTAAAAAGTTTTCATGTCTTAAAAGGGCAGTAGAAACTTTAGAAGTCTTAAAAGAAATATTAAAACTCAGAAAACATTAAAAATCTTCCCACAGTCTTTAAAATCTTCCAATAGCATTAGCAGTCTTTAATTGGAATTAAAAGTTAAAAGACATTGGAATTCTACAAACAGCAACAGAAGTCTCTAGCGAGTATTGTAGAAGTCTTTGGAATACATTAGAAATATTAAGTAATATGTATTATTAGAAGCAACACTTTGAAAACATTCTCAGATAATATGTGTCGTGCAAGAATCTGCTGGTTATGTTATAGCTGGAAAGGTTATGGTATCAATTTTATTGAATGAAGAAAGGTAGGCGATTTGAAGATTCGTGCAATCCACAGTGGATCATAATTTAACACTTACTTTTTGTTTAGAAACCGATCATTTAGATAAAATTGGACTACACTGCAACACCGCATTTCTCGAAGATTCTTTTGTTTAAAATGCAGCCATTAACCAATGCCGCTTGCAGGAAAGTCGACGTAAGGCTTTGCCAGACGTGGTTGTTAACATTAATTAGTTTGGTATTTATCTAACCAAGCTTGTGGCTGCCTGATAATTAAATTACCATTTGATTATTTCATTTATAAAATTCGTTCTATACAACAGAACAACGTCTTAATTATTGTATAGTTTTTGAAAAACTCCAAATCCAAGCAAGGGTTAAATAAATTTGGAAGCATCCTTGTTCTTACCAAAATTCTTGTATGCAAAGTAATTTAAAAAAAAGAAAAGGTAAATTAATTAAATAAATTTTTATTCTTTTGTTGTTTTTAAAATGAATGTTATCTGTCAAAAGAGATTTCGGAGTTATTCAGTTATTCTTCTCCTTTGTTCCTTTAAATGTCCTTCTTTTACCAAGACACCAAAGTAATTCTTCTTTCTTTTCCTATTATATTCAGCTCCAATCAAGGATTGCTTCTTTAGAATAAAGAGGTGGCAAGTTAATGTGTTTGTTACAAGAATTATAGGAAGTAGTAATTATGTCATAAAATGGGTAATTATTAGTTCTAGAAAACTTTTGGACTTTGGGAAATATTAAAACAAAAAAAAATAGAGGAAAGTGGAAAAGTTTGAAAATTTTTTTTGTACAACTACAAATATCTCTACTGTTATTTTAAAATATCAGAACGGTCAGACGGAGATGGAAGATGGAATTTGAAGGGGGAAGGAACCTAAACTAAAGAAAATGTTTTTAATAGACTCTTAATGAAAGTTTGAAAAATTTTTTTAATTGAATGTCCTGTAGTTTTAATAAAATGTTAATTTTTCACAAAAAAAACAAGGAGTAATTGATTGCCCTGGAGCAATTTTATTAGTTGAAAAGTTGTTTTTTTTTTGGGTGGGAATTTTATGCGGTTTTTAAAATGTAAACCATCAAGAGCGTCATAAATAGTGGAGCTAGATTAGTTTTAGAATAGAAAACTCTGGAGGTTTTTTTAATAACGGCAAATGCTTTTTCCTCTAATGGTACTGCATTTTGTACATTAAGTCGCTGATTCTAAAAGAAAACCTTAGAATTTAATAAAGTTTTAAAATGCATAAAAATTTTCTATGTTGTTTTATTAATAATTAAATAACTATTCCTGGAACTTGGAACATATTCAGTACCTATGTAGAACTTGATGCGTTTTATGCAAATAAATTAAAAGGGCTTCTTTTTTTACCTATGTTTTTTCATTATTTATTTTGTATTTACTTCATTTTAATTTCATTTTAGTTTTAAAACTTTAAATTAAACAAATTTTTATTTGAAAAAAATATTTATAAAGAAAAATTAATATTTAATTTTCACACTGAGAAAATAGTGTTGCTTCAAATATGAATATAGTTGATTTTTAAACAATCGAAGACGAAAAGTATAAGTAAGTTGTATAAAACTGGTAGAAGATGGTGTAGGACCTTCATTCCAATAAATCCATTTACTGAAAATCAAAACTGTAAGAGTACACAACTCTGAATAACAAAGAGTATCGGTTTTGAAAACCTTTTGAAAGTTTCTAGCCAAAAATTTCCAAGTTTTGGCAAAGGAATATTTAATAGATAAAATAAAATCCGTTTTCTAAAAAAAGTCTAGAGATATAATCCTAAGAAATATGTTCTGACCCTCTATCTACCAATTACATTTTTAAGGACATTTTAGAAAACCTTAAAATTTTCTAATTAGATATATTTCTGATAATAAATATAATTATAAATCAGAATTTCTTTTAATATTCACGGTTTTGTTAACGTAAATTTATAATGCGTTGGAGCCCAATAAAATTTATTCCCAAGTATGGTAGAAGCTTTCAAAGACACCAAAACACCTATAGTAATGTGAGTGTTTCAGTTAGAAAACGAGCTTCCTAATTTGTTAAGAATAGAAGGTTAAAGACCGAAACTGTTTACACAGTACAATGACTAAGGAGTAAGGTTAGGAAAACGATATTCAGGGATATTTTACTTTAAATAAGGATTAAATCGGATTGGTTGTTGCACAGAACAGTGCTAAATAAAATTGAAAACTCATTGATATTAAAATTAAGAGTATTCTACGAATCATGTATTCATATAGCCATTCTAGTGAATTGGGTAGTGGTTGATCCAAAACACAAGCAACCGTAGTCAGGAGAAAATAAATCGAAGGAATTTTAAAATAATTTGCAAAATCACTAAAAAAATTAATATTGAAAACTCTTGAATTTTAAAGTTATTCTATCCTTTAAATTTTGATATAGTCTATCTGGCGAATTGCGTAATAGCTCCTTCAACATTTATGTACAATTGTTTTCACACAATTTTTAGCCAGCCAACTGAAAAAATTACTCAGTTTTTCAATTCATACAAATCATGACGGGAATCTTCGAAATTATTTTTTCAGTGTAAACACTAGTGACATGAATTACCGCAATTATTATTTGAGTGAAAACATGTCTGACGAGAATTCGCGATATTAAGCCGAATGTATTAATAAGCATCAGTTTTCAGGAGAAATTAAATAATAATTTTCAAAATCACTAACAAATTTTTCTGAGTGAATTTTAAAAAAATATGATTTATTTTTATTATTAATAAAACACATACAATTTGTAGAACTAAAATATATATTACTAAACAGGTATATAGGTACAGTACAGGTAATAATATGGTTTACTTTTACAGATAGTTTTAAGAGTACAGTTATTTGTAAAACAAAATAGAACCAATGTGTACACACATTAAAAAAAAATTATGGTTTCCTATATAAAAAAAAAAAAATATCAAAGTTTGTGTAGTTTTTTTTTTTACATTTTAAATGAATTTATTTATAAATTATTATGATTTGAGTTTTATGTTGTATGTTTTTGTTACCTGTGATTCTCTAATATTTACAGTTAAACAACAAAATTTCAGGTAAAACCAAGAAGAAGGATTTTTTTTTATTTAAAACTAAAAGAAGAAAAAAAAATCCAGGATGTTGAAAGGAAAAACAAAAATAGGGATGCAAAAACAAGGATTCTTCAACTTTTATTTGCTGTAGTTTTTACGTTTTTCTCTGTATTTTTATTAATAATATTTATTTCATTTTCTTATAAAATATAATTTTTAATTATTTATTTATTTTTTTAATTTACTATATTTTTACTTTAATGTTGTGTTGTACTACATTTTGTTTTTTTTATATAATAATGATAATAATTTTTATGTTGTTGCAATATTTTGTTGAAGTTTGTTGTGTGTTGATGTTGTTGTTCTTATTGCATCATACTATTTTTTTTTTTTTTTTTTTTCAAATAAAATTAGTCATGAGTACAGACGGTAAGTGGAAACAAAAACCAAACTAAATGATAATGATCACGTTGAAAATTATAAAATTAAGAAAAATGGGGTGCAAAAAAAAAAAAAAGGACGAAATGAAAAAGAAAATGAAAAGAAAAACACAATGCAACAATAAATTTTATTTTAAGAAACATCTTTTAATAATATTTACTTTTAAAAAGTACAATATTTGTACTTTGTACTTTTTAAGATGGAGGTTTCCCTCTTTTAAGGTTTTATGGAAAATAAGAAATAAGTGTTTAAACCATAAAATCTTTTATGGTTTTTTGGGAAAATTAAGTGCATAAAGTGGCAAGGTATGTAGAACTTGATTTATTTACTTATTGTAAGAATATGTAAAATGCGGGGTCGAATTCTATATAACACTTTCCTCTCTGGCACAATTGCTGCATTTTATAATTTTGAACTTTTCAACGAGAACCTCTTTCAGTACAAATCAAACTTATTATTCAACTATCCTCTAAAAACATAGCTTCCTCCAAATGCTCTCGTCCATTTCCTCATAAATACACCCCTTTGCCAATTTTGCGATATTCTTCGAAGGTTTTGGAAGATTCATAAAATTGCCCAATTTAAACAAAGTACAGTTAAGTGGCTTAGAAACTAATCAAGTTCGATTCTAATTTATCATTCAACTGTCCTTTAGGAACGTCTTGTCTTGAAAATCATCTAGTCCTTTTATCTAGTACTCACCAAAACCTCGCTACCTTATGAAGATCTCTAATTTGTTGTGTCCAGAAATGTTTTTCCAACGACTTGGATAGGCGAAAAGAAGTGGATGTGTCTAACGTTAGAAATCTTGATCTTAGATTCATAAAATTCTTTTTAAAAAACGGAGACACTGTTCTGTATATCTAAAGTGAAATAAAGTCTACTGATATAGCACTGAATTTCCTTATTTCTTTTAGGGTTGTAAGCTACACTTAAGACGAAGTTGAAGATTTATAAAAATCAACTTACGTTGGCTATTTGGTATACCTTGGCTTAGAAGTTGTCTTATACTCTGTAAGGTCTGCAGAGAGGGAAATAATATATACTAATATACGGC
Organism: Dolichopus griseipennis; assembly: GCA_963082915.1. Lineage (NCBI taxonomy): Eukaryota > Metazoa > Arthropoda > Insecta > Diptera > Dolichopodidae > Dolichopus > Dolichopus griseipennis. The sequence continues at coordinate 7,654,860 of OY720444.1, forward strand.
AAATAGGTTATAACACCCTTGGTTTCTACTATCCTATTAACCTCATGTAAAACCGAATTATTTTAAAATTTTCCACTTTTAATTCAAATTCTATGCAACACAAATTCTAGGTTTGAAGGAAAAAAAAAATTGGTTGTTCTTTTACCAAAGGAGGAGGAGGAAAACTTATTCCTATTCATATGCTTTTTATTTTATCCTATTTGTTTTTTTTTTTTTTCTTACTTCAAGAAAAACTTTTTTTCCTAATTTTTGTTTTATTTTTTACCTTTGCCTCGTTGTTTTGCATCGGAAAACTTTAAAGGTAAAAAACAAATAACTGTTCTATTTGTAGTCCTTTTTACAAATTAAAATAAAATATATTGGGAAAATTGGAATACAATAGTAGCAGTAAAACAAAAAAAAAAAACAACATTAAAACATTAAACATACCTCCGCCCACAGATACATTAAATAAAATTAAAACGAGGAAAAACTTTTACAATGTTTAATAAAATGAAAATCTTTTTTATTTAAAGAAAAATGAAAATTAAAAATGCAAATGGAAATTAAAAGCAAATGAACAGAGGAAAAAAATATTGTAAAAGTTATGAGTTAAAAGTAAAATTTTAATAGAGAATAATATTATTTATTTATATAATTTAATTTAAATATAGTGTAATTATACATTTATTTTAAAAATGAAAATATATTTTAATGATTATCTTAAAATAATTAGTTTTTCTTCTAAGAATAAAGTATAGAAACTTGAAGCGTGAAAAATTTTGATGAGAAAATTTTATTGGAAATGCACGTGGGGATTCAAATTGTATTGATTTCCAAATGGTTTGTAAAAAGTGTAAATGCTTTACTAGCAGTTCACTTTGATGAAAGTCGTTAAAAATATGTGTTATAGTTTAAATATAAAGTTTATATCCTGGTTAATATCAACTAAAATTTTAATTCATTTGAGTGGCTTTCTTTACTTTATGTTGTTTAATAAAATTCAGTAAAACCTAGTATTGCTGATAGGCGATTCTCAAATTTTGTAAAACACATTAGTTATTTCTTCTTAATTTTTTTTACAAGCGACATAGAAAGCTTCTAAATCCAGTTATTGGAATTGTTCCTATACGTAGCGTGCGACTTTAAAACACCAAAGCCAAAACACCTATTAGAACCAAATTTTAGGATGAGACCTCTGTGGTACAAATATACAGTTTAGTTTCGAGGATATTGATCTAAAGGAATATTTGTGAATCGAATTTGAGAAATATCCGACTTTGAAGTATTAGGAGCTTTCTTCGACGAACGAACATGAGTGTTTTTGCTAGGAAATTTGTGGTTGATGGTCTTTATTATTTTATTGTACAGAAGAAATGTATTTCTCTTCCTAAGGCTTAAAGATTTTTAAAAAGAGTCAATCTAACTACTTGAAATGCTTGTCTTTGGGTTGGAGTAATTTCGAAGCAAAATATGTGATTGGAAGCGCGTTTATATTCGCTGTACGAATATTCCAAATTTAAAATTTATTATTTATACCAATAGTTATACTAGAACGGTGACAGATTTTAAGAATATTAAATTTTTTCTTTCATCAGGACCTCTGAAATTTTGCTTCAATTTTCTTCTTCAATTCTTTCAAGAGCCTGCTGATCCTTTTACTGTTTCTACTGCGGAAAAAATTAAAATGTTTTTGGAATTAACATTTGAAAATTAAGCCCATCCCTCTTCTTCAAACGCTTTCAGGATTTCATGTTAAATTAATTAAAACAAATACAATTTCTTCGTCCTTCTTCAATTGCTTCCAGAATCTCATGTTCCTTCTACGGTTCCTCGCCATTGCTTAGCCACAGTATTTTACTATAGAAAGGAAGGAGAGGAAGCGTCCTCTTTTGTAGGTAATATTAAAAAAAATATATTGTATATGTACATAAAATCCTATATTTAATTCTTTACTTAACCTACATATTAGATTTTAATATTCTATGTAAATTCCATATGTGTTCCATATGAATTCCATATTTATGTATTTTTAACAAAAAAATAAAAAAAAATTCAATACTTGTAAAAAAAAAAAATGTACATTATTTATTAAATAAATAACAACACATAGTAAATATAAATCATAATCAAAATTCAATATTAAAATATTATACATATTTGCATATATTATATACTATTTTGTATTACATACAGCAGATACATATTTAAATAATATCATAAATTATGTGTCCTATTTTAGAAAATTATTACTAAACAAAGGATTAAAGAATTTTCCTCTCAGTTTTTATACTAAAGTTCTAAATATACCTAATATTATTTTAATAAAAGTTTATATAAAATTATTTAAAAAAATTGACATTTATTTTCTTTATAATCTCTTTAAATCGGAAAATATACAGGACGAAAATAACAACAACAACAAATTCAAAATAAAATTCTATACTAATAAACAAAACTGAAACCTGATGTTTTTATTTTTTAATATTAAGTAAATACTAATAGTAGAGAATCCTTAAAATCTACTAAATAAAATATAATATATAAATATGTATATATGTATGTACACATATGTATATAATAACTTATCATATATAATATTTTTATGTTATAAACATACAAACATACAAAAACATAAAAATATTAAAAATTAATATATAAAAATATATCATAAATTCATAAATAAAAAAAAAAATATCCTTAATATAGTCCTTTACCGTTCATAAATTTGTTTATGTATAAAAAAAATAACAAAATTGTGGAATAAATATAAAATTGTAACAAAGAACCTCAGTTAGCCTCTCGCTGTCTCTCTCTTTCTCTCTGCTGTTTTTTTTTCTAAGTCAAAATTTAATTTAATTTAATATAACAATTTCCCATTTTCCCGCCTAGATTTTTCATTTTTTTTTATTTTTTTTGCAGGGCGAAAATTATTGAAGAAAATATTGAGGAAAATACGGAAAATTTTTTTATATTTTATAGGTTATGTACAAAATAAGAACAATATCAATGAAAAAATACAGGACGAAAAAAAAAAATGTACAATATAACATTGAAAACTGTAAAATGTAATAATAGTATTTTCATGTAATGTATTTAATATATGTATCTAATAGTATGATTTTTCATTTATTGCAAAAAAAAATAAAAAACAAAATCAAAAGAAAATGAAAAAGGAAGAAAAGAAATATTATTGAACAAATATTTTTACTTAAAACAACATAATTGCGTTGTCCAGGTCAATCCATTTGAGTTTATATAGTTGTAGTGTTGTGGCTATAGTAGTTTCGTATTTTTAATATTGTAAGGATATTCTACAGGACATATGCAGTTGTGATCTTAACTAATTGACTAAACTAATCTTAGGACTTGTAGACGACAAAGCACATTGATAGATTTGTAAGATAAACGAAATAGCCTGTTGGTTCAAAAATTGTTCTATTATTCCATTGGCCATTAGTCCTACATTTCTTAGTTTTATTTGGAATAAATTCAAAAGGAATCCTTTGGTTCATTTTGAAGAAATTGGAAAATAAAAACAATAATTATCAAATATTACTAAAGCGATGTAGATCGACGGGTCATATGTATAAGATCAAATTAGAGCTTGACGATATTACATGGACAAATACCTTTAGTTTTATTGGGGAATTTCAATTTTTTTTTTCCTTTAATAAGGTGCAGTCTAGATATCAAATACGAACTCCATTTCATAGCAAGATTTGTAGAAAAACTTTATTATATAATTACAAATTATTTTATAATTAGACATGCAGGACATTGACGAAGCTATTGCCAGAATATTGTAGAATTTCTTCGAAGATTTAATTTAAGCAAAGAACTGATTGCCAATTATTAGATAACATCGAAAATTTTCTATTTCGCCCACTTTAGGAGGATTTAAAATTATGTATTATGCACCTTACAATAAAAGTTAAAAGATAAATTGAAGACAGAGGAGGTATCGGTTTGGTTGGCAGCAATGCTCAAGGTAACGAAATATAAGTAATTGGAAGGATTTTACAAATATTTCGGAACAAATAATTATATCTTCGGTATTAAATAGAAGACTTGCTGGAAAATGTAATGGAACCCATTATAATATTATGATCGTCAACGTGTAGTAGTAAATTGGCAGCAAACGTCGAAGAAAGTACATTAACAATCTTTCGGCTGAAAAAAATTTCAAATACTTTGTATAAGTTGAAATAATTTTTGAATAATAAAGTTTGTAAATTACAGTCGGAGTCTTGACTTTCTAATAAAACAACACAAGAACGCCAAATCCCCGGAGGAATTTTTAAAAATATACGTAAATAGTTTAATGAAACTATCCCAATTTGTCATATACCACACATTAAAGCTGCGAGCAGATTCCCTGTATGGATTGAAGATTTAACACACAGAAACTGTGAGATTTTAAAACTATTGATTTGGATGGGACTTTTCAGCATAGATAGTGTGAAATATACATATGTTTCCTCCAAGGATTTGAGAAATTAAATTTAGAAAATTTTGTGTTTATGAGGAAGGGGAAGAATTGAGTCCAATTCCCACTACACAAAGACGTGATGACACCATATTTCCTTAATCTATTTGATGAACTTCCTCTAACATAAGTTGCTAGACGAATCAACAAGCTAATTTCGGTTCAATTGAAATTCTTAATAAAATATCTAAAATGGTTTTGTACATAATTTTAGATTACCCTGGCCTATCCATATAAACTAACCTACTACCATAGTTTTTATTTTTAATAAAAAGCTTAAAACAAATGTAACAAAAATTAAGGTATAAATACAAAAATATAGACTTGGTTATAAAAAACCAACGCTACCTAGGTATAAAGATATTAAACTAGGCATGCAGATTTTTTACTCACATAAAAAAGCAACAAATAATCGTAAATATATTTTGAGAAACCATGTGTGTATTTATTATTACATCTTAAATACACATAAATTTTATCTACACATATACCTACATGTTTATCACATATTACATTTTAAGGATACAAAATATCCTTCCAATAATAATAATAAAAATAATAATAATTTGGGATGTTTATAAAAAAAAATGAAACAAAACAAAAACAACACTAAAACACCACCACCACCCCCAATACAAAACCATAATGAAAAATTTGGTCATCACCAATCAGGATCCTTCCCTAACTTCTTTATATTTCAAATATAAATATAAATTTCCCAGGTAAGAAAGAAGAATAAAACTTTCCAGATGTAATAAAACTTATTAGGCCAGAAAGGAACAAAATTTGTACTACGTAAAGTATGAATGTATGTATGTGTGTGTGTGTAGAACAATGAAAGAAAAGGTGATCATAAAAATTGAATCCTATATGAAGATCCTGTACTATACGATATGAATGGTGATTTTTATATTTTATGTAAAGACATGTATGGAAGGATATGTACTTTTTTATATGAATGTAGTCCTGACTCCTGTGTTTGTATACCAGATATAGGGTTTGTTTATTTTTTACAAAAATAATGTAATAAATCGTATAAAAATGTTTATAGGTATTTAGTTTTTATTTCATTTCTTTGAAAAGTTAAATTAAAAAACAAGAGGAATAACATTTTGTTATAATATTACTTATACAGTATTATAATTTATAAATAAAATATAGAATGCATGCATTCCAAGGTAATATGTAGGTATGATCAATATAAAAGGAGTATAATAAAAATCATACAGGATATCCTAATTAGTATCCTAGTTTTGTAAATGAGGAACCTCAATAACCTTCAATTGGGTTTCGTCTGATACATTTTGAAGATATGAATAGCTAAGTACATTAATAGAAATTGTGAGTTCAAGAGTCTTTACTCCAAAGTAAAGCGTTTCAGCTAAATACTGTATCAAGCTTTTAATCCTAAATTTTGAAACAAGTATTTATATTTCGTTAGATGTTCTGGCTATACAATCTGATACCAAATACCTGAATAATTTGTCATCAAATATTTCTAACATAAATACAATTTGTAAAATTTCGGAACCTTAACCATCGTTTCCTACCCCTTTTCATCTTCAATTTTTCTCCTAACTATTAAGAATAATTTTATGTAAGGAGCAATACGTATTTTTGACAAATCCTAATGTGAGGGACATATGAAATTGTACGAGGAAATTAATACTGATCCACCTACCTAGTTTCTGAGACAAAAGGCTTCAAATAAACTTTTTATCACTTTCTTCAGAAATTCCTCAAATTCTCAGGGAATTGCATGCTATTTACATGCTCTCATATTTATGCTGCACTATTTAATGGGTATCGCTTTAAGAGCTGGTACATAAATATTTATGAAAAATACATAAATATTGCGAAAATTAGTTTAACATTTTAATCATGAAGTATGTTTAAATTAAACCTGATTTGCGAAAGTTGCTTCTGATAAAAAATGTCTTCAACTACATTTTTCAATAAATTTTGATGAAATCCATCAAGTCCTGAAGGAAGTTTTATACTCAAAGTCTAAAGAATTTTGTGCATAAAAGAAATTTCCTTTTCAGTTTGGAATTGCATATCAATTCAGCCTCCTGGGCGTTATTTTAAGAGTTAATCCCCGCAGTAACATCCATTCCTCTTAAAATCAACAGGAATTCACTTTCAAAATTAAATGTTAAGAAAACGAGTTTTTCTTTATTTAGACTTAGGATATTTATAAAATTTTTTTTTCCACTTAAAAAATGTATGCACCCTGTATACATATTTATTTAGTTATTCTAAGATTTCATCCCATTTTTAAAAAAAAAAGTTATTATTTCATTCTTTTGACTTTTCTAATATAATTTTTGAAATTATATGCACCGATGAGAACAAAACAAACACATGTTTTGTATTATTTAAATTTATTTACTTTTTTTTCCCATATAGGTACTTTATATATTAAAAACAAAACATAGATGTTATAATAATATATAACATATTTTATGTTACATATATATATTTGGACACGTATTAGATTTTGTCTTTTGTTTTAGTGAAAAAAACAAAGCCATTAGGTAAACATTGTGTTGATTTAAAAAATGATGATATTTTAACAAAATCAAAAAAACAAAACAAAGATAATGTCAAGACAAATTCAACCCCTTGCATAAAACTTTAGAAGATTGCAATTTTTTTTTGGGTAAAGGTAAAAGTATTTTCTATCTTTTTGTATAAGATGCGTATAAAAATACGTATGTGAATTTGGTTTTATCTTTACTGAGGATATACCGTTAGTGAGGTTATACCGTTATTGAGGTTACATTTATTAGATTTATTCAATAGATCGCTATATTTAATTGATGTATCCTTATAATTTAATTAATTTAAGTATTTTCTAAGTTTCAAGTACTCCTCATGTCAGGAGCACCCATGCCATAACGTATTTCTCGCCTAAATATCTAAAGAATTATAGTCTGCTGTAATAGAACTGACATTTCCATCAGGATCAGGATTCGGATTCGAATACATAATTCTATTAAATAGTTTTAAGCAGTATTTATTTTTATTATGCTCTTATAACTCATAGAAGGTTTTTACACCGAAATATTATGATAAATCAAGAGCTTAAACCTAGAACCCAGGCTGTCTTCGAACTTATCCTACTTGCCTCATAGCACTAAGTAAATGCAAATATCTAGTAGTTTTTTTCATAATACCATATTTTTTGTAAGTTGGCATTCAACATCCTCAATTTTTTTCCTGTAGGTGACTCCGTGCACTCTGCGCAACTATATCAAACCCCTGATTCAAATATTCTAAGATCGTAGAGATAAACTGACAGAAAAAATGAAAAGAACCACAATTTGTTTTCCCAAATTTCTAAAACTTTTTATTAACACACAACACTGTAATCAATTTAAGTAATTAAAAATGAAGAAGAAAATGAGGAAAAAAAAACATTGTTTTGGGTGATTTTGAAAAAAAAATTTTAAAGAAAATTTTATAATAAAATTTTCCCTCTTTTTATAATATATGACTTTTTTTCCAAAACATATTTTGTCTAAGCACTTCTAATGTAAATGCTTTGCATATGTGTAATATGGAGTGCACTTACTTATGTTTATTTTCAAAAAAATTGTACATTTTGTTTATGTTAGCTGTTAATAGAAAGGAAAAACATGTTTGAAGAAATGCAATCCTTTTATTTTGTTACATATGCAAAAAAAAAATCCTGCATGACAATAACCAACAAAGCAAATAAATTTTTTTTGAAGTTTTCCACTTTCATTTTGTTAATGAAAAAAATTTTTTGAAAATTTCTGAGGAAATTTTTTTTTTCAAAAGTAATTAGATTGTATTGTATTATAATAAAAGATATTAATCTAATAATTTAAAAAGTATATTAGAAAGTTCTTTGCAGTTTTAGATAGTATTTAAAGGACTAAAGAAGTTAAGATCAAAGATTGCTTATACTTAATACTATTTTATAATACTTTTTCCTCTGGAGAACAAATTAGTTTTAAATCAGTTTTCCACATAGGAGTTTAATTTCTTTAATTGAAAGGTTAAGGAAGTTTAGGACTGACAAAAAGGATTAGAAGGGTTCAATTGAAAGGTTTAGAATGAAATTAAAAGGTCTGAGATTCAATTGGAAATTTTGGGAAGATTTGAGAATGAAAACTAACGTTTCATATGGGGCTGAAATTATTGAATCGGAATGTTTCGGAATTCAAACTATGATTAGATCGTAGACCTTTGCCTGAACCTATAAATTTATGTTGTAATACAGATTATTGTAATACGTTTGGACAAGACCAGCGAATGCCGAAAACGGCTCTCGATTAAATAATAATTTATAAAGTTTAATCTAATATGATTTTGATGATGCCTTCCATATTTGTGAATTGCTTATAAGTGAGAATTAGGAAATAGAAGAAAAAAACGTTCCATTGTTTCCCATAGTTCTCGAACTCCACGGTTCCAAATTAAAGATTTTGAGAAAAAATCCAAAACCCACTTTCCCTTGAGTGTAAGGGAAAAATTCTTTAGTAAAACTTTATTTTTTGTCTCATATTTTATATAATTAAAAAAAATTTATTGGTATACAACTAACGTTTTAAAGTTTAAAACAATTTAAATAGAATAATTGTATGGATATAATATTGATAATATTGATTGAATAATATTACTAGAAGCATATTTAAGGACATAATCCAGAGCAGAGAATAAAATAATAGTTTTAATAATTAATTTTATATAAATTTGTCTTTGACTCAATCTCTCTCTCCCAGACCTAATGTTTCTTCAATTTTAAATTCGCCAACAGCCAATTTCACACTGAATCTTCTCTCTAAAATTTCACACTGAATCTAAATCTGTAGAGTCTAAATCTATATTAAATTTATATTAATATATAAATATATTACTTAAGGCTGGATGTTGTAACTTATATCAAATCAAAAGTTTTGTTAAAAATTAGTATTTTACTTTTCACAAATGCAGAGTTATGAGAACTAACAAAGAAGAAGAATCTATAGTGAAGAAAATCACTAAAAGGAAATGAAGATGGATTGGCCATGCATTAAGGCAAAATGAAGAATGCATGACAAGAACGGTGCAAACATAGAATTATTTAGGAAGATCCACATCAAGAGATCAACTCAGAACAACATGAAGAAGAACCGTGCTGGATGAAATAAGTAGACACGAAATATCCTGGAACGAAATAGCAGAAAATGCTATGAGTATAAATGAATGAAAACTTCAAGTTGACGCCTTATGCTTTCAGGTGGAGTAACAGGAGAAGAAAAAGTCTATCACTCTAAACAAAATGAAGCAACGAAATGGAAAAGTTTTTAAATGAGTTCAACCCAACTTTTGCAATGATTTTAAAAAGTTTTCTTATTTAATTTCTTATTTCTTAGAAAATCAAATTCTAATTACATCCATTAATGAAATATGACTTAAAATTTTCATTACAGATCAAGATACTTAATTTAATTGACTGTAATTGTAAATTCTCCAGTTTTTTTTTTAAAAAACCCATAGCCGATATTTAAATGAAAATTATATTGAATCAATTTGAATATTTTTAAAACGTTTAGTACAAATCGCATTTACAATTTTCATTTTCTATGGCTTTTCTTAGTTTTTATTTTTTATCGCATGATATAATATTAAAAAATATATTTTTATTGGTATTTATGGTAAAAATGGTAAAAACATTTTTTTTTTACCAAAGCAAATAAGTATAAATTTTCACTTAAAAAACAAATGGAAAGCAACAAAAAAACTCTCAAAAAAATAAATATTAACTTTTCGCCTAAATAGAGTGGCAACAGATGTTTCGATTTCATGTAATAACAATTTTTGAGGGTTTTTTTTCACTTTGTTTTGTGCCTCGAAACCCCTCTTTCGCAGGCAATCAATATATTCCTTCCTATTTTCTATTCCTAATTCAGATCCCAATATTATTTACTTGTTATATTTAAATATTGCCTGTGTTTAATAATACATAATACTTAAAGTGTGTGTATTGTTTTATAAAAATGTCCTTTACAAGTTTCATCAACCTTCAAATCGGCAGGACTAAAACAAAAACTGAAAAAAAAATTACAATAAGCATTTTCCTTTTATCATTGGTTTTGAAAATTCATAAAAGTGCTTCTGGAAAAAATTTGGAAAATATAAAGCTCCGGTTTAATAGGGATTCAACAAAAACAAAAGTTTAACAGCGATAATCATATTTAAGAACAACAGAAATAAGAAAATGAAAACCCAAAAAAAAAAAAAAAAAATTATAAAAACGTTTTCTGATAATATTTGCGTGAAAATTTTAAAAGTATCTACTTTAAAGGAAAAACTTATATAGAATAAATAAATAAAGGACGAATAACGGGATTTTGTGAAAATATTTGTTTTTGCTTTTTACGCAAATTTACAGTTAGTTTTTGTAAAGATTGAATAAAAGAAAATTTGGAAAAATTAAACCATAGGACATAACATGCAAAGAAAAGTACCAGAGGCCAGGGTTCTTACTTTTTTTTACTACTCCAGAGGAGAACACATTGGATGAAAAAGCGTGTTCCACAAAAAGCACAAACCTGTTCTCACTATAAATCGAATTTGCTTTACCAATTTTGAATCATTTAGGCATTTCCACTGTGTAGAAATGAGCACTTGAGACCTTTCTGGTGTTACGCTAGGATAGTTTACAGGGATTGCATTATTGATTTCAAGTCAATAGAGTAAGTGTCAGTATCTATACAATTTATCTATAAAAAATCTTTAGGTTTTACTATTATTTCGACGAGTCCTACTAAAAGTAAAAGTAGCCTGGACGAACAGGCCAACAATTAGGCGTAAGGCGTAATTTTGGATTTTGTCCAGGTAATTTAGTCAAGTTATAGGAACGCCTGCTCATATGTGAGAATTATACTCCATCTTAAGTCATATGCAGGCTATATGAGTATAAAAAGTTATATTGAGTATAAAACTTTAGAAATTAATAACTGTTATCTTTTCCTAATCATCTATAGAACTCTTGTCAAAATCGAACAAGCTTTAAAAGAAGTATTTTAAAAATTCAAGGCCTGTATTCCTCCTCTTAGAACTGATATATATTTTGTACCATGAATGGATTTCCACCACATACTGTTTCAGAATACATTAGTGATTTATTTTCTATCTATCATCTACTGCTTTTGTTTTTATGTTATACCAACGGTAGTTACTAGTTATGCCATATCCTACGTACTACTGTGGCCATACTTTGTTGTTGCGGCTTGGGATCATGGCGAGGATGTTGTGGTTAATATTGCTCATAAAAACGAATATATCTTTCATAATCTAGCTTCTTTTCTCCTTTTATAGAGCGCCTCTTCTTGTCTTCGAGTAAGTATTGTAGTTGCTTGATTGAAATTGGCTAATATTCTTTCATACAGAGTTTAGGTGTTGGTGTAAAGTACCTATTTAATGTTAAATAAGAAAAATTTCATAGCACACGAATATATCCGAAGTACAACATTCAAATTTAGTATAATATGTCCTTTTGTTCAGGACTTATTTTGTTATTTTTTTTTTTTATTTTTTTTTATACATTCACTAATTCAACACTCTCTCACTATCTTTTACAAAAGAGCTTATATTATTTACTTTGGAAAAACATATGCGTATATCAGTCTATGAAATTGTAATAATAAATTCTAGTCATGTTAATTCAATATGGGATATTATTTTCATAGGAAAAGCTTATCAATGCTTTGATTATTTAAAAATATGGTAAAAAAAAGAAAAACCCAATACAAGTTCTAATAGACACAACAGTAGAAAGGTGGAGAGGTGGGGTGGAAAAATCAGTAGAAACAAAAAATTTGTAATCAAATCAGCAGGTGATTTTGTTATGTTTTTTTTTCATAATAATCCCATGTATTTAAGGTATTTATATTATATATTGTGTATTTTCACTTTATTCTTTGTTTCTTTTGTTCTCCAAGTAAAAGTTTAGAATCTTTAATTCAAGGTAATTCTGGATTATATTTTTACATATTATTTGAATATTATATACATATGTATTTTAAATCTTGTATTTTGTTTTTATTTTAATTGTGAGGAAAACTTAAAAGACTTTAAGCTTAAATTAAAATGTTTAAAATCAAAATTAATACTAATTTGAAGACAATATAGAGACAATTACAAGATTTTCGAGGACTTATAATTTATATGAGATTTACCCACCTCCGATTGGTTGTTAAATTGAATAACTAGAAACCTTTTTATTTCCTTGACTCAGATTACTTTAAACCTACTAGATAAGGTTCATATTTAAAGTTAAAAATCATTGAAAAGCTTCAATTGAACTTTTTGTGGCTCTTGGCTTAATCCATGAGTTCTAAGGAAACTTACGGTAACTATATCTGGGTATTAAAAGATTATCTATCTTAATTACCTCCGGTGTAATAGTGTCTAACTTAATTGTATCTGCGAATAAAACTTTCTGTCTTCAGAGGATATAATGAAGGGTATTAAATTGTAATGCGGCAGTAAGAAAGGGAAAGGCTGATATAAAATTATATTGTAGTAATTTATTCCTCGAAATTCATCCATAACTTCCAAATCCTATCCCAAATTTCCTTCCCAAACCCGATTCTAAAACCAAACAATACATATGCACTTAAGGTCCAATCCAAATTTGGTATTTGGGGTTAAAACACAAGACAACCTAGTTGAATCCCGTACAGTGATTCTGGGTGGCTTTCTATGCTTTCCGTTGACTCTCGTAAAAAAAAAAAAAAAATTAATTGTTTTAGTCAGGAAATTTTACTTTATAATCAAGTCAAATGAAGCTCGCACTTCTTTGACGGTCAATACCCGAGTGTGGAAAGCTGGGCTTCCGAAGTGGCTATTCGTTTAAAATTTAGTTTGGTAATGACTCTGGTAATAAACATTATTGGGGTTTAAATTGACTCAAGTTGATTATTATAAACCTTGGACACGTATGCAATTTTTATTACCAGTTTCAATATCCTCTGACCAGAAGTTAAATATGCAAAAAAGGGTTGCCGAATATTACTTGATTATATTTTAAAAAACCTTCTATCAGCATTGAATAATTTCAATAAAGAGTGATTGTTTTTCTTGATTAATTTCCTGGAAAACCTTTTTAATTACACCTGAATATGAGGATATCTAAAGTAATTTAATAATTTTATATAACATTTAATGCCATAAATCGTTCATGCTAAATAAAATATTCGAGTAAAACGCTAAAAGGGATATCCAAAAATTTCTGATTAGTTAAGGTATACAAAATTATACTATTTCAATAACTATTAATAGCTACTATATAAAGGTATTGGTTCATAATAGCTACTATGCTTTATTAATAATTTTACACATTTTGAGAAACCTAAATCTTTTCAAATTTCAATATAAAGTCAAATATTTGAATATTTTCTTTTTAACTTTAAATAAAACCATTTGGTATTTAATTTGAAAATGGAGAATAATAAGGTTTATAGTTAATTAAAGATTTTGGATTAAAATTCTTATTATGTTTTCCTAGTTTGTCTTTTGTTGTTTTATTTCTTTTAAATTTTCACATCATTATTATCACATATCTTCAAAATTCATGAAACTTTCATTGATCAGGTATCCATAGAATAATCTAATTAAAATATTGTAACCAGGGGTATGCAACGAAACAATAATGGAGCAACATTCAATTGTTCTTTAAAATTTTGTTCTCTTCGGAGCAAACAAAATATTTTTTTTTAATTTTGTTCTGGAGAGATCGAAAAAAATTTTGAACCGAAGCCCAGGTATCATGCCGGCTAGATTTATAAACCTAGTCGCTGATTCTGTAATAGACATTTAAAAGCCGGAAAAATATAGAAAATTCCTGAATAGTGGCATCATAATTTTTGAGGTCTATTTGTTGGGGCCGGCTTGAGGGTTGAATTTTTCCAAATAAATATTTACTATCTACTGAAAAATAAATAATTACCTTTCTTAAATTATCTCGTTCCAGCTACTGGGTTCCGCGAAACAGGTAGTTTTAAGTTTTTGGATCTATATAACGGTAAAAGCTTAAGAAACTTTATTTTTTGATTTTTGTGATTAAAGTTCCAAAAAAACGTTACAATATTTAGATTCGGATAAAATTTTGGAACGGTAATTTAAATCGTAGCAATAAATTTTTTTTCGGAAATAAATATCACTCCGGAACTTTTCATTTTTAATTCGTTTTGTTCCGAACCCCTGATTGAAACCATATATTTGCTTTCGAAAGGTAAAAAGTATCATTTCATATTATGTACCTATCCTAAATGTCTAAATACCTCAATGTATCCTTAGAATATATAATAGTTGATAATATGATATAATTTTATACTATTTCATCACTTTACTCCATTTTGATTCAATCATTTATTCATTCATATCATTCATTGATTCATTTCGTTGATTCATTGAATTTATTCAATCTTCTGGTTTTTCATTATTCAAAAAATGTAATATGTGTGCATGCATTCAATATGTTTTTGAAAATTTTCTTATATTTACCCTAAAGCAAAAATGCTTTTAGATAAAATATATGCTCTATCTATATGCATTCAGTTTTCCGAATATATCCTTTTTTTTTTGTTATCCTTTTGTAGTAAAATAATCTATTTTTTTTTGATTGTGTGTATTTTGTATATGGTATTTTGTTAAATTTTGAGTATATAGACAATTAATTGAAAATCATCATTAGAATTAAATTATAAATATAAAGTATTTCTAATAAAAAAATTCCAAATCAATCGACTAATAATATATATTACAATGTATTTATAGTTAAAAAAAAAAAAAAAATAGCAAAAATGTATCTGTAGATACAAAAAAACAAAAAAAATTGGAAAATTAGGATTGAAGAGATTTTCTATTAAGTAAATTTGGAATGAGAAGCTATTTTAATTATTAATATATACAAATTTTAGTGATTTTATCAAATGAATACTGAGTATGCAGCTTTGACGACTTTTCATAAAATTTGGGGACGCTAGAGTACTTTTTATGCTTGAAATCCTGCTTTTTATTAAAACTCTTTAGAATTATGCTTAAAGTATAGTATTAAATTTATGAAATACTTTATAAACTCTTGTATAGGTAGTAAATTCGGTGATTTGAATACCTTCCCAGCTTTGATTTGACAATAATAAATTTACAGAAGGAATTACCGTTAGATATGATCACAGTGGTTTTAGAAATTGGTTTTTGACAATACCTTTAGGCTTAAGCGGTGGCTTTGCAGCAACATTTTGTTTATGGATATTTATTTAGATTTTTCTAGCTATTGTTTGAATAAAAGATCATTTTTGAATGAAAAGTGACGTAGTAATAAGTCTATGACCAACGACTTCCAAAACATCTTTCATGTAAGCTTCAAATTTTGCTGGTCCAAAACCAATTAGTTTAAATTTTTGGGAATAGAATCAAAGGATGAGGAATTATTCACCCTTGTTCTTAACAACTTTCCATACATTAGTCGGTTCTTGAAGCTACTAAAATAATTTTTGAACACTTTTGCGCAATCAAAATCGAATTTCGAAGAAAACCCTCTGGAAAATACTTATCTGAGGTATAATTCACTAAGTAATTGTATTCTTGATGTATTTGAATATTTTTGCAAATTTAATTCCGAGGCACTTTGGTCTTCGAGGCTCCCGAGACAATCTGTAGATACTTTTCTATAAAGTATCCTTCCAGACTTGCATAGTGAAGCTAATAAAAAATGTTGACCTGATTTCAATACTTTCCTCTTCTGACTTTTCTAGATCAGAAAGGAACTAACAAATTAAATAAAAGTAAATGGAAAATAAATGAAAATTACAAAAAATAAAATGTAAATATATCCATTATATATTATTTTATATTATAATAATATAGTATCTATGAAAAATAATTGTTTAAAATTAAACAATATAATGAATTTAAAATTGAAATATTTTGCGTATATAGAAAATAATTTGATCTAAAATTGGATTTTTTTTTTTTATTTTCTTTTTTCTTTTACAAATTTAATTGTTGGGATTCCAATTTTCCGATAACTAGCTAAAATAAATTTATTTTTTAAAATTAAAAAATACATACGTTTATTTATAATAGAGTATCTGTGAGATTGTACGTACGGTTTGGAAAAGCATTAAAAAAATGTTCTTTTTTTTTTTTAAATTTATTTATTTTATTTACATTGATTAAAATTACATTTGAGTATAATTTAAATTGTTAATTATGGGTATTTAGATTAGGTTAATTTTTTATTGGACCTGAGTGCCCAAATTTCTAAAATTGTTTTTAATAATGAAATAGTAGTTAGGTATTTGTATATGTAATTAAGAGTTTTTTTAAATTTAGAGATGAACCTTTAATGAGATTGTTAGAAAAAATTTTAAATGCATAATTTAAATATTTTATGTCTTAGGTGTATCTATCTTCAGATTTGGATACATTTTCAATATATATCCCGGTAATCAATTAGATCAACGTTGATAAGAGATTTTAGAACCAATGCTAATGATTCGAAGGATCTCTAGGAAGAGAAGGAGTTGGTGCTTAAAATTTTCAGGCAACTATTTTAGGACTTGAACTAATGATTTTTTGAAGAGGAATAGGACGAAGGTGGAAATTTGCTTAATAATTTTTGAAAATCATTGTAATATTTGATATTCTGTTATCGCCGCGGATCACTTTAAAATTCATTTGCAGCATTTTTAATAGTTAAACAGAGTAAGGATCTAGAACTGAAATCTGTTGAGGATCACTTTTTCTGGATTTAAAACTTATAACTAAATCAAAGGATCGAAAAGGTCTATTTTGATTAGAGGATTAAAAATCATGTTTTAAATTTTTAAGAACTTAGCAATTTTTCAAAAATGAGACAGGGTTAGTACTCTAACATTTGAGTTTGAAAATTTTCTACGTTCATTAAAAGAAGAACTTGTTACAGTTTCTGCTTTTGATTTTTGAATTGGAGCTTCAATCTGTTGCAACATCTTTCCTTTTTTAGTTTATAAAAACTTAAATTTTTACTTTTAGTGAAAGAATTTTTTATTATTTGAACATTTTTATCTCTAAGTGAAACAACTTTAATTTAGTAGAAGTTTCTAATTACAACTAATGTATTTCACTGCCACAGAGTCTGGGTTTTATGCATTTTGGATGTTTTTTTTTAACAGCGACAAGGAAAGCTTCGAAATCAACAAATTGGAGCTGTATGTAGTTCCCATAGGTAGTGTGGGACATCAGAACACAAAACTGTTCGAGCCAAACTTTAAAATTGGGCTTGTGATGCAAATGTACAATTTGGCTTCGAAGATGAGGATGTGAAGGATTTTTGCAAATCCGGTTTAGGAGATATAAGATTCTGGAATCACAGGAGATGAGGTTGAGGAGGATAATTGACTAACTTATTTTGTGGGAGTTGAAGATTTGCTGAGGGTGCGAAGTTTCGAACAATCTAAACTCAATTTTATTTAAATTCTGACATCCGGAATAATCCTTTGAAAAATTCCATATAAAGTAACCAGTAAATATGAGATACTTATATCGTTGATACTTTCAAATGTATTTAATCAAAGGATTATAATATAGGCTTGGAAAGAATATATAACATATATTTAAAAAATAAAGTAATATTTTTTTATAATTTTATTTCATTTCAATTTTGAAATGAAATCATTACAATAATTTTGAAACTTTAGCAAAAAATGAAATAAAATAAAATCTGATAGTAAAAGGTAAACTTCAACTAAAATAGCTTAAGGCTTATTGTTCAATACATATGCATATATTATTCTATATACGTATTTATATTATATACAATTTTAACATATCGAAGTAATAATATATATTTCTATTACACAGTTTATTATAAAATTTTAAATATGATTTAAGCTCAATTTTCATTTTATTTATTACAATTTTATTATAAAATTAAAAAAAAATTTAATAATAAATTTTTTTTAAATATAACAATTGACTTTCTAATAAGGGATTTAAAAATAAAAAAATATTGTAAAAAAAAAGGATAATATAATAAGGATAATATTCAACAAATTAAAATTTAAATAAATTGAAAATTGATTAGTATGCTGGATATTTATAAGAAAATTTTGAATTATTCTGTAATATTGTAGGCCTATACAGGATCCTAAGATAAAAATGTTGTATTAAATGTTTAAAAAGGATTTTAAAAAAAATTTAAGGATTCTAATAGAGTCAGATTTTAATGGAGTCAATTACAAATCAATTTTACAATTAAGTAAAGTGTAATATATATATATAACATAAATTTTTTTAATGCACTAAAATAGGTATTGGGGTATATTCTTGATCACAAAACCTCCTGAGTCCAGATTTAAAAATGGCCGTTCGTTCTTGCGTACTCCCGTCCATTTAAAAAATAATGATGCCATCTTTATGAAATTTTTACAATAGGTTACTAGTGACAAAGTCGATTGATGGGTTCCAATTGGAACAATTCAATTGGAATGGAAATTTTCGATTAAGTCAAGGAGCAAACGAGCATATCCCTTATGATTTGGAGAAACTAATAATGATGAAAACTTAGTACAAAGCTTCCTTTCTATATGTCTTGTGTTCCTTAAATTTCGAATGAATTGAAGTCACAGTTCAGGTACCTCTCTAACACCTACCTCTACCTCTAACACCTACCTACCTCACTACCTCTCTAAAAAGTTAAAAGGATATTTAACGAAACTAATAAAGATGTAGTAGTTTAAAATTTGGTAGAATGGTTTTAAATCCTCTTTATACTACTTGCTGTTGTTTCGTTACTTCAAAACCACAGTTACCTCACATTCACCTGAAAAATAATCCTGTTTTAAACTATAAAAACTAGTCTTAGGTTAGTATCTAACAGTTCGACCCTAATAAAGTTTATTTATCATCGATTCGAGCGGCCTAATTTTTCTATTGACATTTGAAGATAGAACGAGTTTTGAAACTTCTAAGTTTATGTGACCTTCTACGCGGGTGTTATGTTTTATTTAATATTTTTTAATTTATCGCTAACGTTAGGAATATCAAAATCCCAAATAAGTCGGAATTTCACTAGTAAAAGAGAGTGTTTAACATATTCGTCGCACTTGGTTTAAAAGTTTAAATCCTCTGAATATGAGTCTGTTTGGCTCATCCCCAAAGACAACTTTAAACGTACAACCAGAAAGGCCGAATTATTTGGTTGTGTAACAAAACTTTGAATTCTATTGTTAATCTAAATTCAAATAGCGGAATGTTCGGTTCCAAAATAAATATGGAAAGATTTAGATGAAATGCACAAATAGTTAGAATTATTCACTTTTCGGTCTCATCTAATTCGTACCTTTTATTCCATATCTAGCATGTCTAGATCTTTACGTTACAAACGTAGGAGCAATTTTAATATACCCATGAAATTTTCGCACAGCAATGGAAATAATTATATACTTATATTTTCATACGATTTCCAGCTTTCACAATGAAAAATAATACTGTAAAATAAAAATTCACAATAATTCGCACTATTCAGTATTACAAAGACCCAAAAATGTTTTCAAAATATTTTTAGAATTATCAATTGAATGGTGTCTAATATTGTTTCAATAGAACTATATTCATTAATAATAATATCATATTAATAATCTCTAACTCAAAGTCAACATTATTAATTATTAAATAATTCTTTTGAAGAAATTTTTCATCAAAATATTCTATAAAATGCATTTTACAATCAAATAAAATATTTTGTATAATTCCAAAAGTTTTTCAAAAGTTCCATTCTAACAAATGAATAATAATTAATTATCATTATAAAATTTTATAATAAAATATTTTGTATATATATTTTCTAAAATTTTTAACATTTTTATTTAATATTATATTGTTTATTTTATTATAATTAGAATAACAAATAAATAAAATATAAAAAATCCGGAATACAAAAATAAATATTAATAATTTGCCTGAGGTTATGCAAAATAAAGTATTAAATGTAAAAAAAAAAATTTTTAACATGACTTTAAACAATCAAAATAACTGATATATGTATGTAATTATTATGTAGTTGGTGTAGTTATTGACTTTAGACATGTTTTTTTTTGATTTTTTAAATTAATTTAAAAATAAAATTATTATTTAATATTATAATAAAAGAAAAAATTTAATAATAATAATAATTTATCTGATCTGATTTAAACATTTCAAATATAAAAATATTATATAATGTCTATCAGTTTGAAATATGTTTGATCTCTTGTTATATTGTTTTTTTTTAAATATAATTTAATTGGTATTTAATATTTAATTTGAAGGTGATTGAACTTTTTGGGTAGTTATTTATGAAATTTTTCGGAACAATATACTTGAATTGAAAGTACATAAAGTCATTATTTAAAATGGTATTTTATTGTAAAATTTAATATTTTATTAAGTTTTAATTGAAAAAACTATTGAATATTTCGGAATTTTTCATTTGCAAAGTTACAATCCGAATTCGTTCGGAACACAATATTATTCGTTCGAATTAAAAATAAATAGATTTAGGTACTGTTAAAAAATATTAATTAAAAAAGTGTCTGGATTTTCTTTAAGCTTTGCGATCTCTAGGATTGTTATAATCTCACAATTTTCCAGGAGGAAGAAGACGCCTCTAAGAGGAAGTCGAAAAATAGGGGGAAGTAGATGTCTCCTAGTAGGGAAAGGATTTTGTGATTGAACAATCTCAGCTAATGGATTGATTTCAACTCATCAGGAGGAAGAAAACGGCTCTAAGAGGAAGTCGAAAAATAAGGGGAAGTAGATGTGTCCTAGTAGGGAAAGGATTTTGTGATTTAACAATCTCAGCTAATGTATTATTTTCAATTCATCAGGAGGAAGAAAACAGCTCTAAGAGGAAGTCGAAAAATGAGAGAAGTAGATGTCTCCTAACAGGGAAAGGATTTTGTGATTGAACAATCTTAGATTGTGGATTGTTTTCAATTCACCAGGAGGAAGAAGACGTATCTAGCAGGAAGTCTAACATTTTGGGAAGAAAATATATCCTAATAGGGAAATGATTTTTTTGTTGAACAGTCTTAGATAATGGATTGTTTTCTTAAATACACATACTTGTTTAGAGCGGCTCTTAATATATTTCAAATTGCATACATAAAAGTCAACGTTCGTACGCCTAAATACGAGATTTCATCTAAAACCTGAAGCTTTTCTTTCACGATTTTTCATACATTTTACACTTTTGTCTGATACATTTTATAATTAATATAGTTTTGGGAAATCTCCTTTTGGTATTGAAAAATTGGGAGCTTGTCATATGCGCCTGTAATTTCATTTACCTGTATTATGGAAAATCAAGGTTAAACACCTTTTTGAAGAATATTTAGTTATATTTATAATATGTTTGAGATTCTGAGTTAGGAGAAATTTTATAGTTGGCTATAAAATTTGGATTAGAGGGTTTTTCTACAATATTTGTGTATACATGGTATATATGGTATAAATGGCAATACAGGCAAATGAAATACAGAGAAACGAAATGCAGACAAAAGACTTATTTTATTGCAGACTTTTGATATTATAAATTTCAAAATGACTTCTACCCTTTTTTGGAAATGAGGGGAAGATTCTCTTTTCTTCGACTCTAGTCTATATATATTAAATCTAATTCAATATAGTGTCAGTTTCTCCAACAAATTTTAATTTAAAAACTAAATATCATCCATTCAATAACTCCCAATATTAATTAATCATTTTTAACATAACATAACAATTACTCGAGTATAAAAGTGACTAATTTGAAAAATCAATTAAAAATCAATTAACAACCAATCAATATAAAATTACAACAATATTCTAATTAACTATTAACATGTAATATGATTTGAATGTACACAATATAGACATGAGTTAGTATCGACTTATTAATATTAAATTGGTGCAAAATTAAAATGTTTACTTTTAAAATTAATTGGTATTTATTTTGTATTGAGATTCATTTTTAAAATAATCATAAATAATTAATTGAAAATTTAACTTTTATTGTAATTTATATTAACAAAAATCTAAAAAAACAACGAATAGTTTTATTTAAAATTACCCGAAATATTCATGTAGTATAAAAATTTAATTTAATTTTTATCTTGTTAAATAGTTCAAATAATATTTAATAATTAACTAATATTTCAACTAACAGAATACAAGTAATATATTTCAATTATTTTATTCAGTTAAGTGTGGAAATCAAAATAATATATGCTATTTATGACAATTTGTGGGAGTTTATATATCATAAAGGAAGATCAAGTTGGAGACTTAGATTTGATAGTTACAAATTATCTTGATTTCGAGCGCTCAACTTAAGAGCACTTGCAAGCTTCATTACTAAGAGTTTAGATGGAATACAGGAGGTACTCAGAAGAATAAATTTGAAGGACCCAAATACTACAACATTTTTAGAGATCGTTTCTTAAATTTCAAATATGCACAGCGTCTTTGAATGGAACCTGCAATGTTCCAGAAGATGTGGCTAGCCGGGTAACAACTGGAGCAGAACAATAATGATCAATCTAAACTAAATAGGTATAATCTGGGAGAGTGCAAAAAACACAGCAGCATTTCGAACAGAGTTCGATGAAAATGTCAAGTGGAAACCCTTTTACTTTTAAAAGGGGGAAATAAAACAATGAGGTTCGTTCCATTAGTTCTAAATCCCGGGTTATAATTTTAAGTGTGCCTTAAAAAAACATTTTAATTGATAAAGTTCTGTAATTGCTGAACCTTACATTTATCTCTGACACATCCTTTAAATGTTGATTAAAACGCCTATTAATTTCGAACTGTCTGACTCTTCTATGGCAAAATAAGCGTTGTGTATTACTTCAAAGGTTTCAGAATTATTGTAATTAAAAGTGTAGCAACAACTCCCGAGGAGATTGGGATGTTTCAAACATTTACAAATTTTAAAGAATTTCCAAAAAATAACCCTTAAATTGAGTTTCTGAAGATTTCGTATAGATATTTATGAGCTTCGCAGGATTTACAGTTATTATTTAAGTTATAGTCTTTTTTAACATCCATTAACTTTCAGTTATTTTTATTCCATAATAATTTAACTTTAAATAGTTTTCACCATATATATCCTTAACATCCTTACCAGACATAACTCATAACTGATATCTATTCAATGAATGATATTATTCTTTTATTGCATCTTCATTATTCTAATCCTCATTCTTACAGATAATTAACAATTTTCACAACTAGTGTTTGCAAAAAAAAAAAAATCGTCTATTGTCTTAAATAAGTGACAAAATTATGTTATCGTTTCATTTCTTTGTCTTAGCAATAAAAACTTCAAAAAATAAAAATTCTAAAAAAAATTTCACAAAGAAAATCTAAAGTTTTTCTTAGAAGGCATTTTGTTCAAAAATACTCTCAATGACTAATCAGGTCATTTTTATCTTCTTGGACACTTGAAAAAAAAAAAACGAATTCAAAGAAGAATTAAAACAAAAAGTTGACATCTCAAAGAAGAATTTAGTTCTTTCCTTATTATTTAAATGTACAAAAAACTGAGAGAATCAACTGGTTAACAACATGATTAAAGAACATCAGCTATTGTATCTTAAATCTCTTTGAAATTTTTTTCAAAACTTAAAAAAATGTCAAAACAAAATGGCAAAATTATGAATTTCTAATTTTTTCTGAAATATCTTTCGAATAAAGTCCTTGTAACAAATAAAATATTGTATAATAGATATTCTTTATCTTTTGTTTCTGTCAAATGTATTATTTTTGTGTCATCTGACAATGGTTGGGTGGAGAAGATTTTCTTTAGAAAAGTTTATTTTCTATTAATTTGTTATATCAAGCTTTGGAACAAGTGATTCCGATAAAATAATTTGTATGTGTAACATATGGCAGGACAATTAAAAAAAGTTTGTCCCAAGTACTAGAAGTAAGCTTAGGATACAAAGGTTTTGATAACACCAAAAATTGTAATTTTCCATGGGAGATTTTGAGGACATTCTACCGATTGATGTTATCAAATCAAAAGTGAGGCTATAGACTTCAATACTCTCATAATTAAACTATAATTTATTAGGATTTCCAAATAAATATCAGTCATTTAAAACGAAGAGGCCTAACCTAATACAGGCTGACATAGACTCCTCATAACCTCATAACTCATTCAGTGGAATAACTTAAATTTTATTAAATATTTCATTAGCCATCATTACTTCTGGCTATTTCAAAAATAGTTCTTAAATTTATCAGCAGGGTGCATCCTAATGTACATTTGCGATAAAATAAGTATTTGAGTTTTCAGTCGTTTAAACTCATTAGATGCAGAAAAGTACTGGAAAATCACGGGGAAAATCTTTAGATATAAAATATTTTAAAATTTTAGAAACTTGTCAAGCTGGGTTTCCGAATAAGCATTCATTATTATTCATTACCTTATGATTTGAGACAATTGCAATTCATTCGATCTTCTCCTCAAAGTTCATTACTGTCTGCTAGCTAAACTTAGCTTCATGTTGGTTTTTTGGATTTTGGATGAACATCAGTATAAAAAGAGAATATTGCAGAAATGTTAAACCATGTTCGGAGATTTTTCATCAATGAACATTTAAAGGGCTCCTTCTTCCTTCAGATGATCTTAATAAAATAAATTGGCTAACAAAATATTTGGCTAAGTTTCAAGTTACGTGTGCAATAAGTAACTTCAGTTTCTCTCTTAAGAATTTTCTATTAAAGCTTCTTTAAGCTTCAAAACCTTTTATAAATCAACATCAGAAATACAACCATAATATCGAACACTCCATAAGCCTCATCTCTGCTCAAAAATATAGCCTACACGCTACGTAATAAACATTTTTTACAGTACCGTAGCTAAAAGATCCTTAATAAATTATTTAAAAATCTTGACAACTTATCAGAGCTTTAAATTTAATCCTAAATGTAATCCTTAACTAAAATTTTCCGCCCCAACAAGACTTTTAAACATTTAATTTTTAATTTAATATTGATAAACTTTGGCCCAAAAAACATAAAGTCAAAATTCAAAAATAGTTTGTCCAAAGAATTTTACTTAACTTTTTTTCCTATTTTAATTAAAATTAAAATAATTAAAAATTAAAAAGAGTTTAATAAATATGTGCGAACGCAATTTGGAAAATACAAAAAAAAAAAAATAAAAAAAATTTATAATTAAAAATTATTAATATTTTCATTTAAATTATTTTTTAAGTGGCTAAAGTACATAAAAATGCCAAAAAAAAAACGAATAAAAATTCAGGATAATTAAATTTTTGTGTGTTTTTTTTTTTAAAGTACGAAAAACAATTAGAAATAACAGTAATAAACAAAAAACAAAAAACATAAAAAAAAGGATTAAGGACTAACAACATAAAACAAAAGGATTAAATATTGTACATAATTAACTTTAAAAAAAAGGGACTTAAAAAAACTTTTTTTTGTGTCGCAAATTAGAAAAAGCTTAAAATATTTTTCTATTTTCTATTCATTCTCTAAAATGCCTTCTTCCCCGCTTCCGTCCTCTCGGATAACACTTGAATTTAATTAATAAAGTTTAAATGTGATTCTATTAATTGTTTTTTTTTTAAATATTTTTATTAACGCGTAGTTTTGCGCAGGTAATAGAAAAAAGTGACGGTACGTGTGGGGGGGCTTTACCCATATATAAAAAAAATTGATTTCAAATCAATACTAGGATATGCATATAATTCGATTCCTCTGATTATTAATTTGGATAGCAAATTTGATTTTTAGGATAAATTGATATTAAAGATGAGTGTGGGGCTAAATGGGCATAGTCCCGGGTTTTTTAAATCCCAAAATCTCATTTGATAAATCCAGTTTTTCAAATATAGTTTTAAACGCCACAAATATATCAAAAGTTTCCGTCCTTAAGATTTTATTTTTATCAAATAGTTGGGTTAAAGCAGCATTGCGGATATAGTGGCATTAAAAATTTGAGATTTTGGAACTGACTTATTTAAAAAAATTTCGCTGAAGTTTTGACAGTTTTAGCAGAAGCATTTCACAGAGTCAAATTGAGATTCATCATTGGAACAGTGAATATTAATTGTATATTTTAAAGATTTTAAGTTTTGAGTTCTTTAGTTAGGTGGAGATATTATAAGGGTAGAAGCCGAATATTAAAACATATCGCATCTAACATGGTTCTTAAACTTTCATTACCAGACCGATTTAAAGATGAAAATCGCTTCTAATTGTTAAAATTTTTAAATTTAGTTCGTCTTTTTTTTTTGGATATTCTTAAATATAGAGAGTGGGGCAAACCACTCGTTTTGATCTTCTTAACAAAATTTCAAATATACATTATATTATAATAAAAACTTTTGCAAAAATAATAAGAATTTTTAGAAGGACTAGGTCCATATTAATATTTCTGCTATTAATACGTTTCTTATAGTAAAATTTGATTCCATTCTAAATACTAAATACTCTTTCAATCGAAATTCAATCAATTACTTAATAATATTTATTATTCTTTATATTTAAGAAAACTAACAAATTAATCAATTGAATATATAAAGCAAGTACTACCTCTTAACTCTCAAGTGCCCTCACCGTTTTTTTTTTTTTTTTGAGCTTCTTACATAATCAAGATTTTGGAAAGAAAATCTTAAAAAAAAAATTATTATTTAATTTTCATATTAATGAGAACGTAAGAAGTTTTCCTTAAGGTTTACAGATATGTATAAAAATTTAAAATAAGGAAATAACAGTAAAACCTGGATTTACCGGAAATAATTAAATATTTCTTTAAGATCCTTATTAATTATTAAAAAAAAATGAGAACTGCTTTAATTCCTCAGGCAGCTTTGATTAGAGATTTATAGGAGACGGTTCTCAATTGTGATAGAAGGAAGAATAGGATTATATGCGTTTCAGAAGTCACAAATTCGGTTCCTAGGTGTGCTGGAGGGAAATAGTAATATACTTAGTTTATGATATTCTTTTTAAGGAAGTTAGGGAGGAAAACTTTGAAGCTTATTCGGAGTAATTAAACGAGTTTCCACTGAGTTGTGTTTAAAAACCAAACCAAGGATTGGAACATCAATACAAATATTAATTTTGACTTTGGGGATTGAGATGCGATTTCTGTTCCAATACATGTGCACCTTATGGATTGTTTTGGATTCCGCAATAATTCCAGCCACTCTGCACGCTATAGACAGCAACACCGCTCGATTAAAATTGGAAAAAATAATTTAGCTTTACATATTTTTCTTAAATGAAAATTCCTTTGGAAAATCTATCAAAATGTATATATACTTATAGGCATTTAATTTTTATATTTTTTTTTTTACAAAAATATATTTTCCTTTTAATATTACAAATTTTAAAGAAAAAAAATAAAAAAGTCTACAATTTAATAAGTTTTTTTCATTTTATTTTCTATTTATTTGATTTTTGTTTTTCTTTTTATAAAAAATTTTCCAATTTTCATCAATTTCTTGATTTTCATTTTATTCATATATGAATTTAACATATTATTAATAGCATGAGAGAAGCAATGAATAAAAAAAAAGTATACTATGTAATATATTAATTTCAACTTCCATTTCCCTTTCCCATCTCCCCCACTTCAAAATTACTTATTACCTTCTATGCTCCTTTATTATCTACCTCATATTTTTAACCCATAATCTTATCATAATGTTTGTTCACAGTAATAATATTTTTATAAAAAGTAAAAAAAAAAAAAATTAAAAATTAAACAGTTTTTCCTTATTTTCATTATTTTTCAATAAGAAAATAAAGAAAATGAGAATAGGAAAATTTTCAAAAAAAGAAAAAAAAAGAAAATGAATTATGGAAAATTTGTAATTTCTTTGTTGAATGACTTTTGGAAAGAAAAACATTCAGGAAAAATATAAAAAAATACTAAAATTTGTATATTCCTATTTGATTTCTTTTAATGTTTTTTTTTTTTTTTTGAGTCTGGGAATCGTTCCTAACTCGTTTCTTTAAAAATAAAATGGGGGAGTAATAACATATTTCCACATATGAATGAAAAAAAAAAAATATAAATTTCTTTAAATTGAGTGGGTGTATATTTTAAAGATTCTAGGATCCAATTTTAAATATAAAATTATATTTCTAAGTAGAAATAATAAAAGATATTATAATGAAAAATGAGAAAAAAAAAAAGAAAAATCAAATGAAAATATATAATTTTTCTCATCACTTTTTTATTTTAATAAAATATTATATTAAAATGATTGGTTTTCTGAAATTGCCTGTATGATTGTCTGTCTGTTTAACTTAAGTAGATTATAATAATTTAAGATAGAAGATCAAATCTAAATCAAAAAATTTAATATGCTAATTTTAATGTCCGAATTTTAACAATTTTATAAATCTCCCAATGACTTCACTTTTAATCAAATTATCTTTTATAACATCATTACCTTTCATAATGCAGTGATTATTACTCCCAATAACATAATATCTACAATTTTTTTTAAATATTTTATAATTTATAAATTGTCTTACCAAATCAGTTCAAGTTAATGTTTAGACTTATAACCTATACGTTTTCGATCTACCAATTAGGACTTCAGTGTTATTTTCTTAATAGTTCTTAAAAAATTTAGCTCATTTCAATATATTGCAATCATATTTATAAATGAAACCAATTAGAATACTCTAATAAATTATTATTAAATAAATTGCATACTTCTAGGGCAATTTAAATTTTTAAATTTTTAGTCTAATCAATTCATTGGACTCCCTTGTTCAACCCAATTCTTTAACATATTAATCTTAGCCAAAGGAATATTATATAAATTATTATTTATTAAATTGCATACTTTTAGGTCAATTTAGATTTTTAAATTTTTAGTCTATTAGTTTCTTTGAATTTTCTATGTTCCACACAATGCTTTTGCACCTTCATTTTAGCTAATTGGATTATCATTTAAATTATTTAACAAATTGCATACTTTTAGGCCATTTTGAATTTATTATTAATACAAAACTACTCAATTTTACAATTGCATTTGCGTTTGAAGATTGTACACATTTTTTTTAATAATTTTTATTTAAAAATAAGCAAATTTATCTTATGTAAGAGATATGATAGGTAAATGTGTGTAAGTTATTTTTAAGATTATAAAGAATTTTTTTTCATTTTGTTTTTTTTTTTAAACTTATGTTAAAAATACGTGAAAAATTAAGATTTCTTATGGTTTTTTGCTATAGTATCTTATGTATATATATATCTCTTTTGTACTCCTTGAGTATGATATGTTTTTTTTTTGTGTTTTTATTATATCTATTTATCATGTAAGATTGCATAATGATTATGTATCTCTTATGTTAAATAGATTACGCAAAAAAACAGAAGAAGAAGGGAAAATTAAAGTTTAAAAGATGTCTAAAAAGGGGATACAAATTTAGTGAAATTAATGAATTGTTGTTAAGATTTTTTTTTATTTTTTTTTGAGATTGTATCTACAGATATTAAAATTAAATAAACATTATTGTTATATTATTATTTTTGGGTAGATTAAATGTTTAAGATTCTATAAACAATTTCTGTAAGAGTACTTTAAAGTTAAGTATCAAATATGTTAGTAATATGATATTATAATTGTTTTAGCTCAATTGAACTGAGGAGGTATTTAATATAATATCATGGAAAATTTTATTAAGTAATACAAATTTTTATTAAATTTTTCGAATACTTATGTTAAAAACACGTGATTTTGGAAATTTTCTTAAGAATATTGATAGATTTCTTCAGATTAAAACAGATAAAATCAATAGTAGTTAAGTAGTTGAGTTAGAAGTTATTGAAATGAGTTAATTGGAAAAAATTGTAAATTAAATTCTACAGATACAATAAATAAATTATGAACAATATTAAAGTTTTATATAGAAAAGTTTAAAAACAGGACGAAAGTTAAAAGTTAAGAAGAAAATTAATTGTAATTTTTTTTTTGATTTAAAGTTATTTTCTATTTAATTTGAACTACTTTATTATTTTAATTTGCTGCAGCATTTTATGAAGCAAGGAAGGATATAATATACAAATTGTAACAGATCCTTTGATTATTCTTCCTAAAACATCTTGTGTTCGATTTCTTTCTAATTTTAAAAACATGTACCATGTAAATTATATACGAATAATTAGTTGATTTTAACTCCGAAGTTTGGGGTTTCCCTGAGTTCTAGAAGGATTAGCGCCAATTTTTAAAGGATTTGTAAAATACAGTTAAATATTTATTTATTTATTTATTTATTTATTTTTATTTAGTTTAGTTTAAAACTAGTTTAACAATTATCACATTTTGTTTTTATAATCTTTTTTAAATATAAGAAATATTTTCTTTAATATACTTAATAATTAATTTTTTATAAACTTCTAATTTTGATTCTATTTTTATTTCATTTGGTAAGGCATTATACATTTTTAATCCATTGTAAAACAATATTTTTTTATTTCTTTCATTTCTTACTACATCTAATCTAAAATCTAATCTATTTCTTAAATAATAATTATGAACTTCATTTACATACAATAATTTTTCTGATAGATAATTAGGTAATAAACCATATTTAATTTTAAATACTTGAATTAAAACATTCATTATTACTTTTTGCCTTACGCTTAACCACTTTAATGTATTTAACATATATAATCTAGCTGTATATCTATTAACTTTTAATATAATCCTCATTGATTTATTTTGCAGTTTTTGTAACCTACTCATCATACTTTGGTTTGACATAAAAATTATTGAAGAGCAATACTCAAAGTGGGGTTTTATAATAACATTATATAAATTAATTGCACAAGCTAATGTGATATTCTTTCTAATTTTTGAAAAAAAGTAAATTTTTTTAGCAATTTTTTTACAAATGTAATCAATATGCGATTTGAAATTTAAATTATTATCAACAATCACCCCTAAATATTTTATTTCATTAACTATTTCTATATTTTCATTATTAAAAACAACAAGGTTATTATTTAATTTACTATTAATTATCAAACATTTAGTTTTATCAATATTTATTTTTAGTTTGTTCATTTGGAACCATTCATTTAAATTTTGTAAATCTAAGTTTATTTTATTAACGCAATCATTTACATTATCACCTATTATATATAAAAGAGCATCATCTGCGAAAAGTGCAATTTCATTAAATTTAATGCATTTCTGAATATCGTTGATGTATATTAAGAACAAAAATACTCCAAGAACTGATCCTTGAGGTACTCCAAGCTTTGTGTCTATTGCTTCTGAAATGCATTCTTTTACTTTTGTACGTTGCTTTCTATTTTGTAAATACGATTCAAACCATTTTATTTCAGTACCAGTAACACCATACCTTTGAAGTTTTTTTAATAAAATTATTCTATCTATTGTTTCAAAGGCTCTGCGTAGGTCGAGAAATACTGCAACAATTGTCCTTTTATCGTCTACTGCATCCTTCCAATTAGTTATAACCAGATTAAGTAGAGATTCACAACTGTGTCCTCTTCTAAAGCCTGATTGCAATTTAGCGATTAAATTATTTTTTTCAAAATAGTTTGTTAATTGTTCAAAAACAATTTTTTCTAATATTTTTGATTCAATGCAGTTCATATTCACAGGACGAAATTCTTTACAATTTTTTGTTCCAGCTACTTTCGGAATGGGAATTACAACAGTTTCTTTCCAAGTATCAGGGAAAGTACCTGATTTTAACGATTCATTAACAATAGTTAAAAAATTCTCTCCAATTAAATCAAAACATTCAATAAAAATATTCTTATTCATCATATTAAGATCTCTTTTGTTATTTAATGATTTTATAACTTTTTTTAATTCTTCAATACTAATTAACTGTAATTTAAATTGATAAGAATAGTTGTCAATGATATTACTATATTGCTTAAATGCTATACTACTATTTATTTCACTTATACTATCTACAAAATATTGGTTAAATTTTGTAGCAATCTCAGCCTCTTTTGAATATATTTTACTGCCGAAACAAACTTCTTTGATTTCATTCCTTGGTTTTCTTAATATATAACTTTTTATTTTAAGCCACATAGATTTTTGGTCTCTTGCATTTTCAATTTGATTATTAATAAAACTATTTTTTGTTTCAAAAAGTTTGTTGGAATAAATATTTCTAATATGTTTATACCTATGCCACTCATTTATATTATCTATCAAAATTGCTCTCTGGTATTGTTTAACTTTTTCTATATTCATAATTCTTAGTTCTTCTGTGTACCATTGACAACTTTCCCTTATGGTTTGCTTTTTTACAAATTCTTTTAAAATTGTAGTTAGAGATTTACTAAAAATATCAGCTTTCAAATTACAATTTGTATAATATACTGTTAGCAATTCACTTTGGCATACTTTTGCCCTAAATATATTCTTATTGTATTTAAAATATTTAATGTTTTTTTTAACATCCATAGTATTTTCATTTTGTATACTTATTACTATTGTTTCATGATCACTTATTTTTAACTGGTTGTCCACCATTACCTTAACATTGTATTTGTCATTTACCATTACCAAGTCAATTAGTGTTTTAGAACGCATGGTGATACGTGTTGGTTGTCTCACTACCTGTTTAAACCCATTATCATGAATTATACCTTCTAAAAAATTTTTTGTATTTCTGTTCATTAGCCAATTTATGTTAAAGTCTCCCATAATAATAGTTTTTCCTGTATTTTCTCCAATATCTTCAATCCATTTTGAAAAATTCAGATAAAAATCTGAATTGATATTTATATATTTTGGAGATCTGTATACCACCACTATATTAATATATCGATTTTGTTTATATATTTTTATATTTATCCCCCACCAATTCAATGCTGAGCTAAAGTAGCTTATTATCTCATAATTCCAACATTTTTTTAAATAAATTAGTATACCACCCGTATGTTTTGAAGTTGAATCTACTCTTATAATATTATAATTCTCTATATAAATTAAACTATCATCATCATCCTTCGTTAAATGAGTTTCAGTTAATGAAATAAAATCGTATTTTTTAGGAATAAGTACCGATTCTATTTGTGCAAAATTATTTATCGTACCTTGTATATTAAGACAAACCCCTTCAACATTCTTTAATTGTTAATATGCTGTTTTACTTCTTGCAACATTTAATTTTTTTACATAACTAGGGCATGATACACTTCTGGAGTCGTGTTCCACATTCAAGTCTGTAAGACCTAATTTAATCTTAGCTCTTATACAATTTACACATTTTTGAACAGCTTCCTGACATTCATTTGATTTATGATCAGTTTCACCACATTTAAAACAACAAATTCCATTTTTACAATCTGTAGCCTTATGATTAAAACCATAACAATTAAAGCACCTTAAAATTTGTAAATGTTCATATACCTTACAACGATCCCATTCTATATTAATTTTTCCAATTTCCATAATTTTTTTAAATGCATTTCCATCCATTTCAACTATTGCATTAAAATAATATTTTTTATTTTTTTGAGCCTTATATACCTTTAAACATTTCACCTCACTAAATTCTATACTATTTTGCTTCTTTATTGCATCCACAATTAGTTCTTTAGATATTTCTTCACTCATTCCCACAATTAATATCTTGGGATTTATTTCTTTAGTTACCTGAATATCATAATTTTTACCTAATTTTTCTTTTATTGCATCTTCTACTATTTTAACAGATTCTTTATTTTTACAAGTAATAGCAATTGCACCATCATTTTTTAATTCTTTTAATTTTTCGATTTCTACTTGCAATGTTGAGGGAATAATTTTTGATTTTATTTCATTTTTTGTTACATCACTTTTTTGTTTATTATCTTTTGGTTTCACAATTATTGGTAATTTCAACGTATCAGCATAACTTGTTGATTGTAAATTTTTTTTTAAATTGTTTTTTTTTATTATCTTCTAATTTTTTAATTTCTTTTGATATAAATACTTTATGCTCACCGAATGCCTTATTTACATCAACATTACCATCTTTAATGTTTTTATTATTTTCACTCATTATTTCTCTCATTTCTTTTAATTCTAATGATAATTTTAAAACAGTTTTGTTAATGTTTTGTAAACCATTTTTTGAGCATAAATCACAACTATATTTTATATTTTTATTTGTATTTATTAAATGAATTACACTATTATCCAGCTTAGCACATTTTATATGTATAGCTTTACTACACCCATATGCACATATTATATAGCTCTCATTATTCTTAATTGGTTTATTACAGCTTTCTAATAAGCAAATAACACTCATCTTGGTTTTTTTTTTTAATATTTGCTATTTTCACTCAATAGAAAAATTTTGAGTAATTATTGCCAAAAAAATTACAAAAAGAAAAAAATTTGCATTTGCATTTTTTACAATAAAGAACTTTTTATATCGATATTTTATAATTTATTCAGTTTGACAATTAAAAAAGAAAAAATTTGAAGTGTTCTTTATATTTCTTTATCACTTAAAAAAGTTATTTTTCACAATTATCTTCTGTTAATATATTTTAATTTGTTTTTTAAAGTATAAAGTAAATAATAATAATTCTGTTTTTTATCCCACCCTGTAGCCAAGATTTTTTTTTTATTTTCCACTTCTTTATGGGGTGTAGGGCATTTAGTGTTTTTAAGACATTCGAAAATTTAAATAATTTTTGGATTTTCCGAAATTCTAAACTCTATCCAGGGGGAAATTCACTCACCATTGCTTACCAAAATTAGTTTTACGAATTCTATTGATTCATTGGGAATTATGAATCAATGATCCTTTGGTGAGATATACTATAGTGATTTGAATCATGAAAACAATTTTTGTGAATTATTTAATTTTATTTTATAAAACAATCTAAAAATTTCTGAAATTTTTCATAAATTTTCCTCCAAATAACGTAAAAGCATTTTTATTTGTATTAAATTGTGTAATAAATATAGAAAATCGTGCCGCCAGCAGTATTATATGAAGCAGTATGATATATTTAAATAGTATGGAATTTTTTTTTTAATTTAAAATATTTCAAAAGAAAAAAAATCTCCAAGGCATTTTATTTGTTAGTAATATTCGTCTACAGACTAGAGTCTTAAAGCCTTAAAGTCTTAAAGTATTTTGAAACCTTGATTTTTTGAAAGACAAATTCTCAAACTTGAAGTTTATCTAAGAAGCTTACATTCTTGTAGACAATGATTATTCCTTGTTATTGTATTAAAATACATCAAAATTATGCGTCATAAGACGTTATTTTCTCTTTGAGTTATTTAAATTTTTTTGAACTAATTTTTTTGTAAATTTTTTTCAAAAAGTTGGCATTTAACTGTAGTTGCTCCAATTTTTAAGGATCAGATTTATAAAAATTAATTATAAAAATTTAAAATATTATTACTTATTTATTAATTTTTTTTTTTTTTTTAATTACAGATTTTAAAAACAACCGGTAAGTAATATTTTATATGTATATTATTAAATATATTATTTTACCATTTTTGACAATATTAAATTTAGCAAGTTCAAATGTTAATTATTGATTAAAATAATTAAATAAAATTTTATTATTAAATAAAAAAAATTTAACAATGAAAAACCAAGTGGAGATAATTTTGCACAATACAAAGTTTAAATACGTCATAATATCAAAGGTTATAATATAGTATAGATAATATGATAATAATTTTAATATTCAAATTAAATTAATTAATAATTATAAAAAAATTAAATAATTATTAAATAAAAAAACATGATAAGTATTCTTTAAAAATATAAAATAATTATGTAAGTAATAAAAATATTAATTTTTTAAAATATCTCAACAATGCAAATTATATTATTATTACAATATTAATTAAATTAATATAATTAAAAATATATTATATAGTAGATGTAATTAAATTAAAATATCAAATGTAGAAATGTTAAAATAAAATGTTGTAAAAATTAAATAAAAATTACAAAAAATAAATTTAGAAATTAAAAAAATTAATAAAAATTCAAATAAAATGTAAAAAAGAGTTAATAAATTTCTATTTAAAATTTTAGGACATGTAATTAAATTATATTATTTTTAAGGTTTTACAGTTATATGAAATTCTTTCAATAAGGTTTTACCGTTATATGAAATTCTTTCTTAATATACAAGTAATTAAACATTTTTGTTAACATAACTGTTAAAACAGTTATAACCGTTAACATTTTAATATGTAAATAATAATTTGTATATGTAAATGATATTAATTAATTATAATAGTATTAGGCATTCTTTTAATATGATATTTTCCGTTAAATTAAAATTTTTAATTTTTAGAGAATCTATGGAATCTACTAGATGTTAGACTCAACTACAGTATAGGTTGAGTTCAAATTAGAATTTGAATTCCATTTATGTTCTATTAGTTCTAACTTAGTTTTCAGGTTTAGGACTGTTTTAGATCTTAAATTGCAAATACTTGTCAAGTAGAGCTTAAACTCTATCCTATTTTCGATCAAGCTCAATACGGACCTGTACGACTGTACGAATTTTTTTCTTTTAAGTTTAGAATGAATGGAAGTTAGTTATAAATTTTAAACTAGGTTTCTGATGTTTTTATAAACATTCGCCAAATTTAAATTCTGTGAAACTAGGAAATTTAAAGTTCAGTAGAAGTTAAGCTCAAGAATATTACAGCTGTTTTCCAGTGATTTTTAAAGAGAAGTCAAGTTTAAGTTAAGGAAACTATGCTTCATATTATGTATAGATATCATCGATTTTAAATTTGTATATAGAAGTGCAATATTATACGCTAAATGACCACATATAGGTGGCCATACCAAAAAAACTACGGCGTTTAGTGCCAGTTAAACTGAACTAACAAATTCCTTGATTATACTAAGCTTAAACTGAAAATAAATATCAAGTATCGAATTTAGTTTCGATCTTTATATTTGCTATTTTAGATATAAAATTGATAGAAGTGTCAATTCGGAGTTAGAGACAGATTTTAAATACGCAAATGAATTTCCAATTAAAGATTTTTATCATTTGGAATAATAAATTGGGAACAAATAGACACAATCTACACTTGTGATGACATTTAAACATAGACTAAATAGCTGGTTACAGTTTTATATTTTTTAAGCATTCTTTTACCCTGCTCAAGGTGTAACTCCATAAAATCACTAAGGATTCCCATAATTAAAAAATTAGGTAACTTTCAGACTCACAAGGGCTTTTCAATAAATTCAATTCTGAGTTTTTCCGAATCTTCTTGTCAGCTTTTCCGCAAACCAAAAATTATATTTTCTATTTTAATTTTATTTTATCATAATTTCCTTAATGGGACTCCATTTTTTTGTTTTTTCAAAAAATCCGTTATCGTAGTTTAATTTTTTGTTTTTAATAACGGTTTATTTTCCTGTTCGTTAAACATAACTTCATTTCCATATATGAAAATGGTTTCTTCTATTATATTTTCATCACAAATTTTTTGTTTTCCTAGTGGTTTTTTGTTTTTCAAAAAAAAAAAAAAACAAACAATT
Source organism: Dolichopus griseipennis (assembly GCA_963082915.1). Lineage (NCBI taxonomy): Eukaryota > Metazoa > Arthropoda > Insecta > Diptera > Dolichopodidae > Dolichopus > Dolichopus griseipennis. Next base: position 7,692,886 of record OY720444.1, read on the forward strand.
GTGGTAAAATATTACAACAACAACAACAACACCAAAAAAAAGGTAAGAAATTTCCTCTAAAAATTTGAATGACCATTGCGTGTTCTTAATTACAAAACACAAAAATACCTGGGACTGCTTCATATAAACGGAATTTTGTACTATAGGTACTATAAAAAAAAAGCCTTAAAAAATTCATGAAAATTAAATAACGGCCCGGAGATACATATACGGTTATTACATACATTCTTATATGCATAATTATTATACATATTATTATAATTATAAATATTCGTCCCATTTTGTTAACTGTTAATTAAAAAAAAAAAAAAATAAAAAATTTAAAGCGTTTAAAATAACGGTAAAGGAAAATATTATAATATTTATATTTTGATAGTGTTTTGTTGGTCAAAAAAAAAGCGAGAAAATTAAAACAAAAAATGGGAAAAATTTAAATAATAAAAAAAAAACTATTTTTTTATTGCGACAATACCTTTCCTGTTTGTCTGAAATTAAAAAAAAACTAAACAACAATTTCTTAGAATATTGTTAATTTTTTTTTTTGGAGCTATTGTTGTGCCTATTTTTTGTTTGTGAGTACTTAGTGACTTGGAATAGAATGACTGTAGGAAAAATTGAGAATTTGAGGAGATAATTGGGTCTAAGCGGTTTCGGATATTAGTTTCATGTATTTTTATTTCCTAAATTCTACGTTAAAAAGGTTCCGAAAATATATTTTGGACCATGGACCTACTTCAACAAATATGCAATCTTTCTATTTCCAAAAAAATTTTAAAAAATCTGTAAATTTTATTAAAATTTTCCTGTATTTTGAAATAAACAATTAAAAAAAAATTTGTAAGAGTTGTAGAATTGTAATTTTAGTGAAATTGGCTCGAGCTGTTCATATAATAGATCTACGGATTTCCTACTAATTTATAATCAACTAACTGTATTAAGAAGATGATTTCTTTAATCTCGGACGTTCTATTTTTCTATCGGATTCATAAAGGTTTAAGGTTAAAGGTATGATATCACTTGCAAGAAGGCTACCAAAACTTTAGTTCACAGTCTAGATTTACTTTCACATAGATATTCTCTTTTTATTTTCTTCTTAACGTCTTTGCAACATGGGGCCGAAACAAAGTTGTGCGTTCTGATTCGAAATTACGCAATCAATTCCTCTTCTGGCTTTCGGATTATCTACTGAAATTTTACCAATGCAAGTTCCTGTACAATTTCAGCGTGCCAATGAAGTCAAATTTAAGTATGTAGCCCACTGCTCCTCATAATCTTTTTCTTAGAAATCCGCGAAGAGATTGATGTTATCTACTTCAACTTTTACCTCATTAATCATCAGGTCGTCGCCAAAATACTTCCCTTATATTGAAGATTTACTTTTTTTTCCAATAGCTACTTCGAAAGTTTCGAAATCCAGCTACTGGAGCTTTTTTTTAATTGGTTATGTAGATCCTATTAGTAGTGTGAGGCTTAAACACACCCACAACAAAACCAATACGCTTTTGGAAGTAACCTTTAGTGTGGGATCGATAAAAGAAATTCACAGTTTGGTTGCAAGGATAGAGATGTAAAAGGATTTTTGTGAGTCGGATTCGGGAAATATAGGATTCTGGGATTATGTTCTGAATATTAATTGAAGACACTTTGTCAGCAAATGTCTGTTGCCAGTTTATTAAATAAAAAATTTAATAAGGCATTATACAGCCATAGAAGTTCTATTTTCTAAGAATGCCAATTGAAAGAACAAGGACATTATTTAATATTCCATTTTCCGATTCACATAAGTAATTCCCAAAAATTTCCCAAATTACTCAGTATTCAATACCACTTTCAAAATACCTAATATTAAAAATTTATTTAAGAACGTGCCGACCGTCGGCATTTCATTTAATTCAAAACCGAAGAATACAAAATTCACAAAACTAAAAAAAAACGAGGAAGATTATAGTTGCCCTTGTCAACTTTTAGATACCCGTGCGTGTATCAAATATATAAGAAATTTTTATATTGCAATTGAACTGTTTGACAGAAAATTCAAAATATTTGTTTTTTTATATTTAATTGAAAAAAAATTAATAAAAAAAAAATTAATTAAAAAAAAAAGATGAATTTAAAAAAAAAATATGCTCTCAACGAGATTCGAACCCACACTCCAATTAAAATGTCGACGTCTTAACCACTAAGCCATCGACCTTATGTTCATTTAAATTTTTTTTTAAATTATTATAGTTGCGATGGTATCAATTATTTGTTTTGAATAACTGTTTTGAATTTTTTTAAAAATGTTTTAAAAAAAATAAATAATTTATAAATGAGAATTTTAAGATGAATTTAAAAAAAAAAAATTTTGCCCCAGCCAAGAATCGAACCGAAACGTTTTGACTACCAGCCCCATGTCCTACACACTATACCATAGAACAATTAATAATTTCTTTACAAAACGAGTTTTTATTTATCTCATTTTTTTTTTTTTTAAATAATTCTAGTTACTATGGTATAAATTGTTTGTTTTAAATAACAGTTTTAAATAATCGTAGTTGCTATAGTATCAGTTGTTTGTTTTAAATAACAGTTTTGAATTTTTTTATAGAAATATTAAAAAAAATTAATAATTTTTAATATAAATGAATCTTCTGTCTAATTTTCTATAAAATAAAATTTTTTCAAACATAAAATAAATACATATATTTTATTAAAAAAAAAATAGATAAAAAAAATGAATTTAAAAAAAAAAAAAAATATCCGTAGCCTGAATTCGAACCGAAACATTTTTGCTACAAGTAACATGTCCTAACCACTACACCATGAATCGATTAATAATTAAACAACAATTTGTTTGTTTTTATATTTGGTTTCTATTTTTCGTTATTAATTTTAAAAATACTCATAAAATATCGAAAAATTTGTATGGCAGCTACCCGAAGCCTTTCTCCGATTTTAACCAAAAACAATAGGGAACCTACAAATTGTCTAAAAATTACTTTGTGAAAGTTTCAGAACTCTAGCTCTTATAGTTTTTGAGTTATCGTGCTGACGGACGGACGGACGGACGGACGGACGGACACACATAGCTAGATCGATTCACTTTTCGATGCTGATTCGATACGTACCCTTGACACTATATCTAGCTCTTATATTTCGATGCGTTACAAACGGAGGAGTAATTTTAATATACCCGATGTTCATATATGTATGCACGGGTATAAAAACAACATTTGTTTTATTTATAATATAATAACTATTGCATACTTTAAGGTTATAACCGTACTATACATAATTAACGAACCGTGAATTAAACAATTTAAAATTGCAAAAACAATAAAAATAGAAAAACACGAGTGCTAAAAATGACCCTTTTTTTTAATAAAAACATCACACCATTCATTACACGGCCTGTTATACAACATACTAATAAAGAAGAGTGTATACTAGAAAAAAAAAGGGTGTAAACTAATAATGCGGTAAATGATACCCACTATTTACAATATTTTTTTTTGTATACAAAATAGTATAGTAATTATTAAGTATAACAACAACAACAACAACTACAAAATAACTATTCACAATAATCTTATTATTTTAAAACGTTAGAACTGGACTTTAGGCAAAAAAACTAGGTGTTTTCTATAGTTTGTTTTATTAGGTAGTTCTTCTATATATATACAAAATATGAGTAAAAGTGTTTTATAATTCATAATTATTAAAAGGATCACACCAGTATATACTTTGAATTATTTATAAAGGACTAAATGAGGACTAAAAGGACTAAAAACAAAATAACAATAAAAAAACAAACCGAGACTATTGCAAACCTATAATAAAATATAATTGTTCAGTTTATATGACAAAATAGACGTTGATATCATCTATATTAAATAGCTAAATATTATTTTGTTTGAGTTTTAAAAAGTGGGGTTCTTCAGTGGGGTTTTTCAGTGGGGTTCTAATAATTAAGTGCAACAGTTTTTGGTTTTTTTTCTTTTAACTCAAAGGATATTTTCAATTTTTATTGATATAGGAAAAGGATTCGTGATATTTAATATTGTTTAAACAATGTTACGATGAAGATATATAGGTAATGCATATATTAATTATTTAAACTTGAGGAAGTCTCCGTAGGGGATGACTAATAATGGGTATTGAAAAGTGGAAAATTATAAAATAAAAATTTTATGGAACTTAAAATATGTGATTATTAGTTTATTAAAAAAAATTTTCCATTCCATCAACACTTGAAATTAGTCATACCCTAAAGTAACACATTCCTGTCTACAATGTCCTTAGGTTTGCATTCTATAGTATTCTATAGAGAGTAGAAGTGATGGGTACTATAAGTGACCATTTAAAACTATTGATTTTTATTAAATGGAATGGAATTATTTAAACAAAGATTCGGGAAGGTATTCAAAACTATTTAATTATTAACTTTGTACATAATAATAATAGGTTAAAACATTTGAAAGTTTTAGATTTTATAATGAATTCAATTGGATTTAATTGTTTAAAAATTATTTTAGTATTTTTAAGGCAAAATGGTATTTTATAGGAATATTTAGAATTGATTTAGTATTGAAAAACTTAGTTCTGAAATGTTGAATATTAAATTTCTGATATAAATTTTCCGACTCTTTTTATTAAACCTCGTGGTATATATACTTTTGAACTCATTGAGCGTATATACACCAAGTAAGCTCCTAAGACTCTAGTAAGTCTAACCCTTAAATGGAAAATACAAATTTGTTATTTGAGTGCTTAAAACATATTTAATAAAACTCTTGAGTTTGTAAGACAATCTATGATATACAAACTTTGCATAAAAAATATTTTTTCTGACTGATTTAACCCATTGCGGCACATTAATTTTTTTTGAAATAATTCCCATCAGATTGTTTCCATCAATTGACAACTGTTCGATCTTTTGACTATAAATTTTGTGTATCTATTACGTGTTGGCAGTGAAGGCGTCAAATATAGAATTTTGTTAACCCGTTGCGATCTGGCGATTATAAACAGAGACAATTTTTACAAACAAATCACATATGTACGTCAAAATCCTAATACAGCTTTTATTTAAACTACAGAAAATTTTCATAATATTTAAAAATGATTGGAGCAAAAAGACTTCCTTAACCCTTTGCGGTACAGCATAATGAGATGAAACTTCTTTAATAAAATAATTGTTCTGTACACAAAAATTAGTTTAAAAATTTGGAAACGCCCGAAGGAAGGTCTACTAATACACATTTACATATATTATAATACGATATTCTTCAAAATTTGCATATAAGTTACAATTTTCATTCAACTGCTTTTGTTATCTAATTTTATTATTTTTTAAATAACTCCCTAATAAATCTTTTAACTAATATTCAAATTTTTTTCACAAATTTATTCTAAAAATTATTATCCGAGTACGAAAAATTAAAATATGAAAAACCCACCAAAGAAAACTCAAAAAACCAACACGACCCCAAAAACAAAAAATAGAGACATGAAATTTTACATAAATTTATTACATACATAGTTTTTTTTTAACTCACTAATTAAAGGTAAAAAGAACCATAACTAAGACCCTAATAAGATACCATATACCAAAATAAATAATAAATATTTCATATTTTCTAGAATAAAACAAATTTTTAACAAATTATATATTTTTTTTTTTGCAAACTGCAAGTCCTGCCAAAAAACCAGAAAATCTCTCATTTTTATGCTAAAAAAATAAGAACACCAAAAAATACAAAACAAAGGGGTACCATCCCCTTCTAAAAATGTAAAAAATTTTTGAATAAAAATCCTGAATCTAATCCCCAAATCAACTCTACTTATTTTGCATTTTACAATCAAACCCACAAACAACTCACCACAAACACTATATTAATATTTTATTCCTACACATATTCGTAATTTGCATATGAGTTCTGAGAAAACCTGTGAATATTACGTTGGTAGTGGTGGTGGTGGTCCACATTTATCTGTCGCGTATCGTAAAAGATTACAAAAAAAAAAATCAACGGTATATAAAAAACAGTTATAACAAAAGTATAACAGTCTCAAGTTACTGTTGAAAAATTAAAACAAAAAAAAAATAACGGTGGTCTCAAAAAAATCTAAAAAAAAAAAAACAAAAACAAAATATTTATAACACTCCTGAGGTAACACTATATCTACAGTATTTCAAAAAAAAAAACATAAGAATATATGTGTCCATATCACAGTAAAAAAAGAGTTGTGTTTGGAGCGCGAACGGACCTACAAATAAAAATTTGAAAAAAAAACAAGAAACCCCTGTACCGATGGGGTTAAAAATTGAGAATGAGAAAAAAAGGATCTACCGTTAATATTTAACAGTATGTTTTCTATTTTACATTTTGAAATCTATTTTTTTCATTCAGTGCTTCCAGAAGAAGCGTTGAGGCTAAATTTTTGAAAAATTACAATTCGAGGACCTTAAAAATATATATATACTTAGAAACACATATATATTATATATGTAAAACAAAAAGTAACAGTAAAAATTGGTAACGGAGAAATAAATTTATTTCTGTCAATTTGTTTTTAAAGAATAGGATATTTATTTTAGTACTGGAGAACAGGGTTTCAATTTTATAGCTATGACATGTAGGGGTTAAACAGATGACAAAATCGGTAAAATTAAAACATTTATTTTTCAAATATTGTTTTAGACAAGTAAAAAGGACACACCTTTAAATAACTAAATTAGAAGTTCGAAATGTCAAATTAAGTCAATTTAGTTTAATTTAGAAAATTAGAATGTCATTTACATTTTAAAATAGAATTTTGAAGGAGTATTTGAAGATATATTATCCTGGAAATTTGATTAGATTTTGAAGATTTATAAAGAAAGTTATTATTCTATAGATAGATTCCAAGAATTCAATATATAAATTATCTCTTTGATTTATTAGAACTCGCTGGAGCTGAAGGTGTTTGTCTTGGGTTAAAATAAACTCATTAGTTGAAGTATTGGATAAAGATCATAGGATTCGTAGGCCCCATTTTACAGCCGACAATTTTAAATTTAGAATACACTATGGTTTAGAAATCTTAACAAAGAGTTGTTGCAATAAATATTACACACAATTTTTATAAAAAGAAATTTTAAAAGTTCGTAACAAAGTTTTATAATATTTAGATTAGTAATTAGTAATTATTTTGTGAAATATAAAATTTGGTAAAAACTACAAACATGGGGCTATTCAATATTTAACGGAGTTAAATTTCAATTAAATTCAACTTTTCCAGGGTAAATATGTACACTTTTTTATCATTTAATTTTCAATTTGGTAAATAAATTAATTTACGAGATTTAAAGGTTCTTGTCCTGGATAAATTATAAAATAAAAGTTTTCAACTTAAGTCTTTAGGTATGTTTTAGAATAAAATTATTTTAAATTTCGGATTTTATTTAGAGAATTTTGATTATCGAACTATGAACTTTCTAGGACCTTTATTTGAACTATGAGTCAAATTACTTTGCAAATTGTGAAGACCGTCGGACTTGACATTTAAATGTCCACAAGTATCAGATCAGGTTAAGCTCTTACTCTTAAACCAATAGTAAGGCTTTAACCACTCGAACCAACTTCCCAGCAATTATGACTAACCTATTAAGACTACAATGTACCTCCTGCAGAATTTTTTTTTGGCAAAACTTTTGGCACAATTTTTTTTTTGAATGAAAGAAAAATAGAATACAAAAAATTTCCACACTCCAAATTTACATTTTTTTGCATGTTTATCATTTCGATTCTATTTTTTTCCCATTTATTTTTTGTTACTTTAACTTTTTTTTTATATTTTTTATTTTTTTACCATTTTATGATGGTAGTCCTGTGCTATTTCGTTTTTTCATTCGCATTTTGTATTTCGTTTATTACCCAAAAGAATGCACAAAAAAAAAAAAAAGAATTAAATCACTGATAAGTTAAACATGTCACTTGGTTTTTTTGTCTCTTTCTTAATATTAAAATTTTCCATTTTTTATTTTACTTTTGGTTTTTACCACATTTTATTTTTTTTTTAGCATTTTTTTTAACTTTTTTTAGCATTTTTCATAAAATTAATGAATAATGCAAAATATAAAACAACAACTAAGTAAACACATATAGTAGATAGGCACAAAGAAAAAAAAAAGTAGGCTTCACTGACAAAATATTGCACATTAGTGTGATAAACACAAGTTTACAATATGCATAAATAATTTTCTTTTAACATTTACATTTTCCAAAATTAAAAGGTGTAAATTAAACATGGAATATTAAAATGATTGAAATAAAAAAAAGGGGTTAAAGATAAAGTTCATTTTAAAAATTTGGTAATAATGTAAATTTTGAAGCGGTATTGAAAAGGTGGAAATTTGATATTTCTATTAATTAGATATTGAATGTTTTTCAGTGAAGGTTTTGTATTAGGTCTTAATGAAGGAGTTGGATTTATAAAAGTCCTTACTCCTGAGGTGACATTGTAACATATCTACAGCGTAGCCTTTTATATTAAGCCTCAATGAAAATATGCTTTCTGTTTTTGAAAAGTTCTGAATAGTTTTACAGTAGGTTGCCAAATTATTAGGCCCAAGGGAAAAAATTTTAATATTTTAATTTTAACCGTAATTATAAAATAATAAATGCAGTTAATTAAAAAATTATTTAAATTAAGTATTTATTACACATTTTAAAACAAAAATATAAGTGATTCGCATATAAGAATTCAATTAATATAGTAAAAAATTTAGAAATAGAAAAATTAGTATTTTGTATGCCCTCCTTTGGCGGTCAATACTGCTTCAATACGACGGGGCATACTCTTAATACAGTCTTCCATTATAGTTTTAATGGAAGGACTATGATGCCATATCTTTATTAAGGCTTCTATTAATTTGGTTTTTGTTGTAGGACCAACTTTTCCGATCTCTCTCTTCATAAACTCCCAAATATTCTCAATGGGGTTCATATCAGGTGAATTCCCCGGCCAATCAAGAACTGTAACATTGTTTTCAGCTAGAAAGTCACTTATGCGCTTGGCTCTGTGACATGGAGCTCCGTCGTGCATAAAAATCGGATATTCACCTTCTTTAAACCACTCCCGCATTTGTGGTAGCAAACGATCTGTTAGAACCCTCTGGTATTGGTCAGCTCTCATTGTTCCTTCGACTATGTATAGGCGACCTGGACCTTTACTACTAATTACTGACCACACCATTATGGAAGTAGGATGTTTAACCGTAGGTACAATACAACTGGGATGAAATTTTTCACCTTTTCTTCTCCTTACAAAATATGATTTTTCCGTCATCACTTGGAATACAGATTCATCAGAGAAGCACACCTATGAAAAATTTAAAATATCAATACTGTTTTTAAATATTTGTTTAACATATATTTAAGAATCTATACGAAATTACAAAGTACCATTTTCCAGTCATTTTCATTGAAGTTACGGTACTTTTTAGCCCATTCAAAACGCTTCTTTATCATAGCCGGGGATAGTTTTGGCTTTCGAGCAGGTTTTCTAGCTACAAGTCCTTCTTCTTTTAAACGTCGCTGTACAGTTCTTTGCGACACGTTAAATCCAGCTTTCTGTATCTCTTGAGCTAGTATTTTAACTGGTAATTTTCTTTTTTTAATGCAGATATCTCTTATTTTCCTATCTGTTCTAGGCGTAGTGACCCGATGCGAACCACACGCACCCTTCCTTTTTGGATATAAATCTATACCGGAATCAATTTTTTTTTTTATATTTCTTACGGAGCTTCGTGATACTCCTACCATAGCAGCAATCTCATACTGCGACATATTTTCAGCCATTAATAATCCACAAATTTTCCCAACCTTTGTTGGAGATAAGTCCATTCGTTTACCCATGTTAAAAACTCGAAATCGTTTTAAATTTTTCTAATATTAAATAATATTTCACAAAAAAGACTTGATTTTAAATAATAAACATATACCTTTTCACAATATTCCTCAAAATAACCTGTTTACTATTAATTTATAACAATAACAACATTTTTAAAACTAATAAGAAACATACTTTAAAAAGCGCGCGCTTTTCTGACAACTCATTTTTCAAATTTTACTCGGTTGCTAGATACAAAAATTTTTCGATAATATTTCTATTATCATAAAGAACAACAAATGGAATTAAAAAAAGTTTGATATTTAAGTCACATATCGAATAATAATTGAAATACTTAAAAAAATACATTATTTAATAATGGGCCTAATAATTTGGCAACCTACTGTAGAGACGAGTAAGGGCACGCCATATAATGCGCCAGTTAAATTTTACTTAATTGATTCTTTTCTTTCTAGATCGAAATTTGATTAAATTCTGAAGGATATTTAATTTGTGGCTATCTATCTTTAAAGATCCTAAACAAAATTTAGGGACTTCCAAGCTTCTCTATTATAAGGTCCAGGAAATCTTTATTTTAATGTTTCACTGACACGAAAACAATTTTTTTTTTATTTATTTGTACACAACTCCCTACAGTTTACAAAGTGATAAGCGTGGGTTCAGCCTTTCTTACCAGTTCTGGAAGGTATTGCATTTCATATTATAATATAAATTATAAATTGTATTTTTATTAGATTTGAAATGACCAGGATTTGAATCCTAGACGCTTCGATTGAAAGTCCGATGTCCAAACCATCGGACTTTCCAAGACATAGGCCGAAAACATTTTTTTTATTTTTTTAAACTTTCTCCACAATAAATACTCAAAAATCCAGAAAACTACTTTATGTTTATAAAACTAAAATTACAAAAATTATCAAACAATTTTTCTGGGGAAATTCCCAAAAGAACAAATTTTGGTAAATTTCAAGGAAATTTTTTAAAATAATTATTAAAATTATTTAATTTACAAAAAGAGCTGCTTCAGAAAATTTTTATTTATAAATTAGTCACCCTATTGATATTTTACAATACACTTTACAAAATCTAGTAATTGCCGTAGGGGATTGAAATTCACAGAATTTCATACAACTTATATCAAGTATCTAGTATTCAAGAATTTTCAGTCAAAATTATCTAAAATATGATTTATAAATAAATATTTCTTAAGTTCAGGGAACCGTTTTATTAAATTTATTTAAAAATTTGACCTTTTTGGCCAGAAGGCGTCGTAATATAAAAACTTGTCCTAAAACTTCAAATTTGATGTTTTTCAAAGTTTTGAGTGAAAAATATTTAGTAAATTAATTATAAAATAAATTATTATAACTTACCTTACAATAAATCTTGACAACTGCTTCAACATTTCAAATCACTTTCCACATCTTCTATTACAATCTTCACATTATTTAATTACAATTCTAAAAACATCCAAAGCCCCAAAAAATCTTACAATTCAATTAATAACTTACAAAAATTTAATTAAAAACCACTAAAATTCACAATATTAAACAGAAATTTTGGCGCCAATTCTTTAACTTCTATTTTTAACATTTTTTCAACACTTGACTATAATTCTAACATTTATCAAAAAAAAATTTACGTAAAATACAATAGGAAACATTTCTTTAGAAACATTTTTTTCTCTTAATTTTTCGTAAATAAAAAAAAAATACAAACAAAAAAAAAACGTCTACTTTCGATGTGTTACGAAAGGAAACTAAATTTAACTGTATATTTACAAATCAATTTAAGGATGTTTCTTCAAATATACCGTATCAAAAAAAAAAAAACAAACAAAACAGATTGCAACATCATATTATTGTAACGGTATATCAGTAAGGATAAAAATAAACAGATTCTTTTGTTGATAACAAATTCCTTTTTTTTACACATTTTCTTTTTGTTGCTAGTATAAAATATTTCCAATGTAAATGTTTAGCAACATTTTTGGAAAATTACTACAATGGAAATACTCCTTCGGTTTTGCTTAACTTGGAAAACTTTTCGAAAATAAATAAAAGGATCATTAATTTGGAGAGAGCACGAAAAATTTACAAATCAGGAGAATTGTAATCACCCTCTCAGAGAAGATTTTTTTACCGTAAAAGAGAGATTTTAAAAATTTTTTTCAATTTCTCTTAAATTTTAAAAGTGTGGTGAAAAACTGAAAATGTTTTTTTTTTCGGAAAAGTGCTGGGAAAAAATTTTCGGATTTATTGTGTTTTTTTTGGTAAACATGCGCTTTACAATTATTCGTGCAATATGTAACATTCGTGGTGAATTCGTTCAATATTGGTATTTGGATAAAGGATATGGTATCTAAAAATTGAAATAACGCGGTATTTGATGATTGGTCTTTGAATACTGAATTTGATTGTGAAAACTGCTGTATAAAAATTTTCCCGGACGATGTTTTTTACGAAAATATGCGATTGGGATTTTTTTTAAATTTTTGTATTGTGTGGTTTAAAGAAAGTTTTAATATGGAAAATTGAAATTTGTCCGAGTTTAAATTTTATGACTTTGAAAAATTTGATGAAGTCGTATTGGGGTTTTTAATAAAAATTTTATCAGATTGATTTTGAGGTATTGGAGGATTGTATTAAGCAAATATGGATTTTGAAAATGTTTAAAAGTTAGTACACTAAGACCTTTTTTTTCTAATATAAGAATAGAAGGGACATGATTTCTACGTTACACAGTTTTACATATTTCTGAGAAATTTCAAAATATATTCAAAATCCTAATTACAAACTTTAATGAAAAACCATTCTATTTTACATTAAATTTGGTATTTGAAAAATTTTACTACAACCAGAGTTCAATAACCGACTTATTTTTCCAAATATAGTTTTGTTTCAAGTTCAACACACTTTTAACAATTTTGTTTATTTCACCATATTTTGTTCTTTGAACTCATTTTTTGAAAAAATGTTTGTTCATATTTTATTTATAATTTTTTTTACATAATTCTGGTATATAATATACCTATTAACTATATATCTATATTTTACATTAAATATTATAGAATTTAAAATAGTAAAATAATTTTTCGACATTAAAAATAAAAACAAAGTCTATATAGTAAGTTGCATCACACCCTAAATTTTCATATTCAAATCCAGTATAATAATTTGTACCTGATTTTGTCAAAAAAAAAAAAAAAAAACAACAACTTAAAAAAATGCCAAAAATGTAGCAAAACTTAAAAAATAATCCTATAACATACGATAATCATACCACACCTGTTGAAATATAAATTATTTTTTAAAAAAGAATTAGAGAGCAGAATATCTGCATTACAAAAAATATTAACTAAAATATAAAATATTTTTTTATTAATTTCCACCACACCTAAATTTTGTTTGTTATATTCAATTCTCTTCATTAAAATTTTACCACAGTAATTGGTTTTACAACACACCCAAAATAATGTGCAATATTTTCAAAAGGACAATATTAAATTGTAATTCAACTAGCTGAATAACCCAATTCTTATTTCACCACAGTTTATAATAAAAATCCGAATTCATTTATAATGAAATTCAACATATTACTAAATTATCTTTATTCGTCCTTATTACAAAACCCTTTCACGAATTTTTTAATTCTCTTAAAAGTTTTTTTCTTTTTTTAACTAAAAATTTAGGTGTGGTGAAAAATTTTAATGTGGTGAAAAAAATTTTCAACTAAATTTTTTAGTGGTGAAAATTTGAAAAGCACGAATTATATTTTTTTCCAAAACAAAAATTAAACATAGTAAAGGATTTTAAGGATATTTTATATTCACCAGATTTTCGTAATGATTTTTTTTCTTTATTTTACCACAATCACTGCATATATTGTTGTTGTTATTATTATTTTCATATTCTCAGTTAACTGTTTTTTTTTTTGTTTTTATTTTTTTTTTTTGCTTTAGAAAAAAAACGTATCTCTTGTTTTTATTTTTCGTCCTTTTTTGTTTTTTTCCAATATTTTCACAAGGCAGAAATTTTTCTAGGTTAGTTAAGAAACGAATAACTGTATATTTTTTTTTTCTTCTTTTTGTTTGATTTTCTTTTTTTTTACCGTTATATTGCTGACAATTTTTCTATTTTTTCTCGCTCTCTCATAATTTCTAACCAAAATCAAAAGTTAGTAAATTCGGGATCGACAGGATGTAAGCACACGTAAAATTTGTATAGAGCGGGTGGTTCGGACGAAATACAAAATAAAAAACAATAAAATACAAAAAAAAAAAAAAACACCGAATTAAAAAAAAATAAAAAAAAATAAAAAAAATAAAAACGAAAAATTAAAATAGAAAATTAGTGAAGTAAAAAGAAAATTAATATATTATTTATAATTTTTTAATTAATTTAAATTCTTAAATTTTAATGTAAAGTTACAAAATATTGCATACTTTTAGGTTGCATTAATTAAATTTTGTTTTTTAATTGGTAATACTAAGTAACATAGCGGTATATTTTATGTTTTTAACTGTAAATGAGTGAAGTAAATTGTAAATGTTAAAATTTAAGTGTTGATTAAGGTATAACAGTAAAATATAAGTATAAATTAAATTAAATTAGTTATACTAAAGTTTTAAAATACAATTTTGTGTTAAACATCAAAATTCAAAATTTTTTTAAAGAATTACAATTAAAAAAAAAAGTTTAATTAAAAACAAAAACAATGTCTATATATATATATGTATGTAAAAAAACAGTTATACAGGAGTAAAAAAAACAATGAAAAGAATAAACTCTAATTAAATGAATTACCTTAATTTAACGGTTAATTATTTTTTCTTCATCACTTACGTTACATTAAAAATTACAGTTACTTAGTATATATATATATGAAATAAAAAAAAAAACATTACAGTTAGAAATAAAAAAAAAATAAAATATTTTTGTAACGGTATAATTTGTTTTTGTTTATTATTTTGTTTTTTTTTACCGTAATGTATATGTTTGTGTTTTCATATTCTTTATTTTTTTTTTTTTAACTTGGGTATGTTACGGTCATTTTGTACATATTAAAATACAGTTATGATATAAATTAAAGGGTGTATATATATATATATATGTATATATACTGTACTTTGTACCTGTACATAACCTAATTTTTTTTTTTTTTAATTTTTCTCTGCTTACAATGAAAATTTCATTTAAGTTTTTTGTTTTTTTTTTCGTCCTTTTTTTATTAGTTTTTAACGTGTGTGTGCTATAATTGTATATATTTAATATAATTTAAAATGTGTGTATAAAATGTTTGTATATAAAATTTAAATATGTTTGTAATAATTAAATTTTGTTTTTTTTTCTTAAATTTAGGAATGAAAAAAAAAACGAGTATTAAAGAAAAAAAATATTAAATTAAAAGAATATTAAAATAAAATTAAGTTGAAAATTAAAAGAAAATTTCAATGAAAATACACAAATACATATAAATAAATTAATTATTTTATATATTATACATGTAAAGAATTAAAGAAAAATAAAATTAATTAATTGTAAAAATATAGAAAATTTGAATTAAAAAAAAATAAAATAAAATTGTGTATCTAAAGATTTAATTTTGAAATAAAAGATGAATTGAAAATATAAGATAAATAAAGGAAGGAAGTAATAGTTAAAATTAAATATTATTATTTAAGATATAAAAGAAGATTGAAATATTTAACTAGTGTATTATTGAGATATTCGATACTCGAAATTTAAAATTAAAAAAGAAAAAAAATTAATGAAAATAATTATAAGTAAAAAGTTATAAATTTTTTTCATTTTATAACAGTAATTAAATTAAATTTGTATCTATAAATAGTATCTATAACATTGTATATATGAATATATTTATTATATTATATGTTATAAATTAATATTAAAATAAATCTTAGTAAAATTTAGGAAAAAATATATAAAAAAAAATATAAAAAAAAATTGAGGTGTTAATAAAATAATAATATAATTTTTTTTTCAAATATAAAAAGTTAAGGTGTAAAATTAAAAATAAAAGTTATTCAGAGGTTGTATAATATTATATAAAGTGTACATATATAATAATTATATCTTTAGATATATTATTATTATAAAAAAAAGATGGATGAGTTATAAATTATAAAAAAAGTTTTTCCTCAAAATATTTAATAAATTTTTTTTATACTAAAGGTTGGTCAAAGGTTTCCCTATCTTATTTTTTAAATCAAAGTTATTATTATATTAAAACAGTTTTCTGTTTTTTAATATTTTTTTATTTAAAAACATGGAAATGGAATTACATGTCTTTTGACTAAAAATATAAATCTTTTATATCTATAATGTATTATTAAAATAATAATATAAAAGAATAACTTATCTATATTTAGTTAAACTTTAAAATTCATTTAAATTTTAATTGAAATTTATTAAAATACTACTTTTTAAATCAATTTAATAGTGTGGTGTGGTGGAGGATTTTCCATAGGTGGTTTTAAGTGTTACATGAGGAGCTTTTAAGGACTAATTTTAAGTTTAATAACGTTTTCTAGTAAAACTTCGTTTATAAGGTGCGAATGTAGACATAATTGTAGATGTCGCCTTTGTATTTTATTTAATGGATTAGGTTTTTTTTAGTTGGTTTGTCAAGATACAATTGAATTCAGAAGTTTAGAATCCCCCTTATTTTGGTTCTTCACTTGTATTTCGTAGATTTCTAAATTATAAGAAAATAGTTTTTCGAAATATTTCCTCTTTTTTTGGAACAATTTTTCTGGTTACTCTTTTTTCCAACAGAACCTGATATAAGAACTGAATTATTTTAAGAAAATCCTTGAGTTTTTTAAGACTTAGACTATAGCTTCCTAGTATGTTGAAAAGTTAAATTTTTTTGCTACCCTTGTATCTACAGCGCCTAATACCTGAATAGAATTCGTTTTAAAAAATTCTTCAGTTTTGCCAAGGCTTACACTTTAACTTCCCAGCTATGTTGAAAAATTGAATTTTAAAATTACAAGTAATTAAATTTGAAACTTTACAATTTGGTAGAAACTAAATTAGAAACATAATTATAATCTGATTTTATACATAGATTTAATTAATATTCTAAGTTAGTATTTAAATTATTTGATTATACTATATGAAGGTTTACTATTCTCTTTAGTATTTTATTTAAGTCCTGTATTTGCTAAAGCTTACAAATAGGATCTAAAATATTTAATTTAAAGGATCTAATATTATTTTCCTGAAAGTTAAGAATTTCGAATTATTTATTTTATACCAAATATTTATTTAATAATTTTGAATCATCAAGCTATAAAATAGTTTAAAGAAATTCCAGTTCCTCTTAAATGGTGGATGGAAAACTCCTTTAATATTTCTGAAAATCATCTCAATCTACAGGGAACTTCAGTTCTTATTAAATTGTGGATGGAAAACTAAAAGATCTCTGAGTTTTTCCTAAAAACCATCTCAAGTTTCATGAACTTTCAGGTCATATTAAATTATAGAGGAAAATTGAAAGATCTATGAACCTTTCAGAAGAGGATTTCAAGGTTTTCATTCTATAACTAACACAACTTTTAATATTTTATTAATTTGATAATAATAGAATATTAGATTATATAACATTTTTTAATTTAACATTTTACTCAAATAATTTCCTCATTTTTAAATTAATTAAATTTTTTGAAAATGACGTCATAGTGGTTTATTATTTCCAAAATTTTAACGGAAAAATCTATAAAAATTTTCCTGTAATTAAAATATGTACTTACATAATATACCTATATAAAAGTATATGTAAGTTACTATATATAGGTTAACTTACATTAAACTTTTGAGGTTATAGGTAAACTTTTCTTTTTTTTGAATAATAAAACCTTTAATTTTAACCTTGAAAAACAATTAAAAGTTAAAAAAAATAAAATATATACATATATATATCTATATATACATATATAAGTAATTAACAACTTTTACTTTTTTACTACAATACTTTAAAAAAAAATAAAAAAATATTTAATAGGTGCCCTTCACATTTTCTTTTATTAGTTCTCAGTTCCTACACATTTGTTACCTACTCTTGGAAAATATTAGGAAAATTCTTAAAAAAAAACAACTTTAAGACTTAATTGGATTCTTAAATATTTGTTTTTTTTTTACTTTTATATAGAGCCTATATCTCTATATATAGATATGCTTCTAAATGTAGATATCCTTAGAAATATCTATAGATATATTTTTACAAAAAAAGAAGTATCTTTAGATATTATTATTGTAACATTTCAGAAAATACAACTCAAATGAAGTAAAACACAAGCAAATATAGAAACACATTAAAAATAAAAACATTGTGCAAAAAAATACAGTTATAAAAATGTCGTAAAAAAAAATTGCGAAACAAATACCAAAAATAACTTTATACTTTCTCTTTTGGGAGCGGGCGGCAGGACCTGCCTAAGAAAAATAATAAAAAATTAAATAGAGAGCCTAAAAGAAATTGTTGTTATTTTTTATTATAAAAACAAGGAGTTATTGTCCTTTTAAGTTACTTTTAAATCAAGTAACATTAAGAAATAACGGTATATTAAAAAAAAACCAGCGTCTGTTCCGTTATTTTATATTTTTTATAATTTTCCTTAGTATATTTTTAGTAATTCGTTGTTTTTGGAATAGGATTTGGAAAAATTTTATTTTCCTTATATAATAACAGTTAATTTTAACTTCATTAAGCCATTTTTTATTAGTATAAAGGAATTTTCTCCTTCTTTGGTTATTCAGTTTTGTTTTTGTTTTTCTTTTGATTTTTCTAACAGTAAAACATTAAAATAAACGTTTAATGTATTAAAAAAAGTTTAGATGAAAAATTAAATTAATATGTACCTAGTATATGGTATGTACTAGGTAATAAATACAGGAAGTTCAATAATTTGGACATCTATAAATATACATATATATATATATAGGGTTATATAAAGGAAGTTTAATTAAATGTAAATTTACGTAATAATGAACTTTAATTGTTGGACGACTTTTCCTCAATATTTTTATGTTTATTTGTTTATCAAAAAAATTTTTCTGCTTAAATTCTTTACATTATTTAGAAATCTTAAAGGACTTTGGGGCTTGAAAAATGTGGAATTTATAAATTCGAAGGATAAAAATAAATAAATTCGGGAAAATCATTTTCAATATTTAATTTTTCTGTTATTTTATTTTCAAATTAAAATTTTTAAATTTTTAAATTAGTTTAAGGACTTAGGTTGAAGAAATTGGATTTTATACTTTTTTAAAGTCCTTAAAATTTAATTCAGTTATAGGCATCTAATTCATTATTTTTATCATATTTTATTAATAGCCATATGCCTTTTAACTCTACGTCCTTCAAATTTAATTATATAATTTTATATTGAAGTGGTAGACTGTTTCGTCCTTTTAATAATTATTCGGACAATTGTTAGTACTATAACAGGTCTTTGGAAAGATTTGGAAAGAGTATTTTGGGAATAGAATGGAATGACGACGGGACAGTTAAGTACACAAGCCTCTAAAGAAACTTTGGTATTCAATTTATAAATTGCTGAAAATTATTACAATTTTTAAAGGATTCGACGTAAGTTAGTAGATTTTAGTAAAAGTAAGTTAACATTTTTAAAGGACTCCATGTTAAGTAGTGAAGGATAATTTAAGTGGTTAGAAAAAGAATAAAATACCAAGGAAAAGCCGATAAAATGAATAATGTAGCATAATTTAAAACATATATAAGGGATTCTTATTATACTTATTAAGTAGTAGAATCTAGGGTTAGAATATTAATTAATTCGTACTATAATACTATGTAAGACAATGATGCCAATTACTATTAGTTATTGAGTATTTTGAATTGCATTCCTCGGACTAAGTATTATAAAATTGATGGTATAATAATCTATTAATATATCCAAAATACATATTAAAACATTTTTTAAACAATTATTTTCATTTCAATAAAAGAAAACCGTTTAAAATCTATTAATTTTGATTAAATTAATAATTTGTTTTATTAAAAATGTTCCAATAAAATAATTTTATTTAATAGTTAAACAGTATTTAAAAATAACTTTATATAATTAACAAGTGCAATTAATGTGTTAAGGGACCAAGTTTTTTAGTCTATAAAATAATTATTTAAATTTATATTAAAAATATCAATTTAAAAATTTTAAATTAAATTAGAATTTTATTTTTTATTTGTTTAAATGAATCCTAAAATAACTTTAGATACTATATTATGTAGAACATATTGCTATCAATCATATTTCCCAACTGTACTTCCCCTAAAAACTAAAAAAAACAGTTAAATTGAATTCAGTCTATTATTATGACAATTTGGTTATTTAAACACTTCAATTTTTGAATTTCTAATTATGTATTTAAAATTTATATTTAAAACGTGTACCATGTATTGTTATTGTTTAGTGGGTCAATTGAAAATTTTGCTTATTAATTTAAGGTTTGTCCATCTATTAGTCTTTTAATGAAACCTCTTCATCGCTGAGATGAAGAAATTTGATTTTAAAGGATTACTGGTTGTAGAACAGTTGAATTTTATCTAGTTACCCAGGTTACTGATGTTCTTTATAGCCCTTTAAAAGACTATGTATAAGCTAGGTTGGACCGGAGATTGTCAATATTTATAATAGAGTCCGAACTACGAGAATTTGTTCTTAACAAATTTCAGTTTACCCAAACAAAGTTCAAATAAATTGATCTTGGAAGGCGCTTTTGTTTAAAATTTTGGTAAAAATCACGATGGCCTCACAAAAACTAAAACCAATGACTTACACCGATTGGTGTGAAACTGCTGGGCGCATCTATGTAGAGCAAAGCGGAATCAAAACTTTAAAAAAATTTGATTCACTATTACGTTCTTAACTCGTTTAGGCCCCAGTCATGGAAACTTTGAGGGGTTTAAGAATAAGTATTAAACTTAAGAAACATTTAAGTATTCCTACCGTTTAATCTGTAAATCTTTCAAACAAACTTCGAATCAACTGATCTTTGAAGGTCCTTTCATTTAAAATTTCGTTTAAGATCACGATGGCCTCACCAAAAACTAATGACTTATTCCGATTTTCATGAAACTAGTGGGAGCAGCTATATACTTTAGGTTGATGGGAAGCCACGAAAGCCACTCAAATTAGTAAAAGGATTCATCTAAGTAGTGTTTATCTTTAAAAAATAGGCATGGAATAGAATTTAAATACATATGCAGATATTATTTCTAATACTTATCAATAGATTCTAAGGATCGGAATTTGGAAAGGATATTGGGGATAGAATTTGGGATTTATAAATTAATTTTGATAATGAGGAATACTGTGGGGTCTTATAATTAAGAAAGCTAAAACTATAAGGTTGAATGCTGTAAGTCTTGATTCTTCCATAATACTATACTGGCTTGGAAAATGTCCATCTTCCAAAACGTTAGGCTTTAGAGTACCTTGAATATGTTTTTTTTTATTAAATTTAATTGTATTCCAAAATAATTGAATTTTAAATCACGTAACATAATTTTCTAAAAAAATTGTGAAATAAAAATAAAAAAAAATTAATATTTTAAAATAAATTAAATTATTCATTTAACTAATTCCTCAGATAACTTTCAACTAAATTAAATCAATTTTTTTTTGCTGCACAATTATAAAAAACCACAAAAGTATCATTTTTCAACCATTTAACCAGTAATTTTTCTATATTTTTTTTCAACCCTATATTTTAAATCCCTATTATTAAAATTTTTTTTTTTTTTTGATTTTCCATACAATTAGTTTTGCAATAAATTGCTTAAAAATTGTTCAATTTTATAAAATTCTATTATGGGAAAAATGGAAAATTTAACAAAAAAAAAAAAAAAACAGAAATAAAATTTTAAAATTTGCATAATTTAGACTAATATTTAATATATAATAAAAATTATAATATGCATTTAAAAAAAAAAAAAAACACTATGACTTGTGCTAAAAATTTTGCCATTTAATCCATTTAAATGAGTGTCATATAAGCATGTGTGTGTTGAATCTATGTACATATTGTGTGGAAACTAAAAGATTAAATGTAAAGTTAATCTTAGTCGAAAAAATGGTTCTATTTTTAAATGAAAATATGACTTTTTAAAATTGACATTATTTTTTATAATAGGATCAGGTTTAAAAATTATATGAATATAAAATTAGTTGGAAAATTTGTGGATATAACAGTCGAGGACATTTTGTAAAGAGAACATATGCATTTGGAATATCCTTTTCATTGAACAACCTAAATTGATTGGGAGATTGTTTTATTTTGATTTTGCAATAAGTTTCCCAGGATGATTTTTTACGTATAACTAAGAGAGGTGGAATGTACATTGGTGGAGTGATTGATTTCGTTTTGATATTATAATAAGTTTACCAGAACAATTTTTTAAGTCTACTTAAGAAAGGTGGAAATCTTCCAAAGGAAGGTATTTAGGTATTCTCGTAAAACAATTTTTTCGATTGTGGCAATGTCCTAGGCATTCCTTAATGCCTCAATTTCTGCTCGTAAAAAAAGTATTTACTCGCTCAAAACCATTCTTCAAGTAGAAATGTTCTTAACAAACCAAGGTATTAAGGTATTAACTTCTTCTGGTTGAATAACTAGAAGGAAGAAGAACTCTGCTTGTACTAAAAAGTTTCAGAAAGTTAAAAACAAACAGTTCTCTATCTAAAGTTGCCACATATGGGAGTTTTATGGAATAATTTTACTAACAGACCAGATATATAAATATCTCCCGGAATTTTTACTTAAACCCTTTAGTAAGTATTCAATTTTCACTAGAAAACGCCCTTGAGTCTTTGACTATGTTTGAGTTCCTACCATTGCTTCCTCTAATATTTTGCGAGTGGAATCATGAGACATCCTTTTTAAATACAAATGTTAATCATTTTTCTTATTATACTTCTCAGCAGAATAAGATGTTTGTTTTATCTGCTTTCGACCTTGTTTGAAGCGTTAATCTTAGCTAGATCCCTCGTTTCGATTGACTACCTCTAATTACACCTCCTGAAAAAATTTAATGGTTTACTATAAATCTTATTAAAACTTTCATCCTCCAATATTTAATTAAGCTGTTATTGGGATATCTTCTAGTTAAGTAATTATTGACCCAGGTAAGCTATTACTGGGACAACTTTCTTCAGGTTTTTGCACTGCTTCTTTTCAGCATTCGATTCTATTTTATGTTGTTAATCAAGTAATCTAATATTGGTAACGTTTTTTCCGAATCACTAAACTCCCTTATATTTAATTGTATTTATCCAGTACAAACCAATACTAAGCCTCTTTTCTATTCTAATCTAAATTTAATACCAATTTATTTCTAATAATTGTTTATATTTTTATATCACAATTTATTTTAAATTATTTCTACTCAATTCTAAAAATTTTATAGTTTTTTTTTATTAAAATAACCACAAAACATTAGTTTAGTAAAAATTTAATTGGTTTTTAGAATATTAAATAAAAAAAAAAATATTATTTAATTAACAATAAAATGTTCAAAAAATAAAAAAAAAAATCTTTTTTTAAAATGTTTAGAAAATTTCCCAAAAAATAAAAAAAAATAACTAAAAATTAAATATAAAATATTAAAACCCATTTAATTTTGAATATTAAATCACTAAATTTTAATTAATATATTGTTTAAAGTGGTTTTTAATTAATGTATAAAATGGATTTATATTAGTGAAAATTTATTTATTCTATTGTTATAATAATTGGATATTCGATTATAGTTAAATTTAAAATTATAGATGTTTAATATCCAGCTCAATTGGTGGTTCAATCGATTAAATAAAAATAATTTAATAAATTTAATACGGTATAGTAATTGAACTTCTGATTTAGTTTATACTATTTCATATTGAGTTCTATTAAATTATAAAAGTGGTTACTTTTGTTGTGTGTTGACTGTAGAAATGTTTGTAGTTTAATTTTAAAACCCTTCTTTAAATTTTGACATTCATTGCTTAAGTATCTAATTTCCTTTAAATTTCTAAAATTTCATAAATGAAGGTCTTAGAATTTTATCAAATAACATACATAATACTGAATAGAACTATTTTTGTTTTAGATCTTCAAAATAATTCCTTTGAATCTCTTCCCTCCAATATTTTTAATATGAAGCATCTTAAAAAACTATTGATCCACCATTTTGTATCTTCAATTTTTCAATATAAGGTCCAGAAGGTTTAATAAAATCCCTTTAAATTATACGTTTCTTTAGCAGTTTATTATTTTAACTACCGTTGTATTAAAATTGCATACTTTTAGGTATTTTTTTTAAAAATTGTTTCTTGTTAAATACCGAATGTTATTTTAATATGATATTAGTTATTTTAAAATACTTCTCTTTCTTAATAATTTTTTTTTGTATTACAATTCAATACATTTTAAAGAATTTGAGTGTTATTATAGCAATTTTCTTGAATACTTCACAATTTAACTCATATTTTAAAACATATTTAAAGCGCCTCTTAAACTCTTCTTCTTCAAAGAAAATTTTTGTATTTTTAATACTGATTAGGACAGTTCTGAGTACAAAATTAAAATTATCTTCCTTTCCCACTTATAACAAGTTCCAATACATGTCTTTAGTCTTATAACTTCGCATATTACTTACTTTACAACTCCCTTTAAAAAAATATCTTTAACTTAAATGAAAAGTTTATACATACTAATTAAAATCTAAATGGTTGATTAATCAAAATAAAAAGTTAAAAATTGGAAAACTCTTTAAAAAACAAAAAAAAAATTTATATTCAATTTTCACCCTTTAATTTTTAATTTTCTACAAAAAAAAAAAAATAAAAAAAAAAAAACAATTTTTCAATTCATTTAAAACATTATTAAATTTTTCCACTTAATTTCATTATTTTTTTTTCAAGCAAAAAACAACTGAATTATAATTCCAATAACTCCCCTCTCCACATTTTCTTTTGGGGGTGTTGTTTTTCTTTTCATATTATAAAATAAAATACATCATAATGTTGAACATAATCTTTTATATCCTATGAATCCTTTCAATAAAGTCCAGTTTTTCTTCTATCTCAACAATTTCATGCAATTTATGTACATACAAGGAAAAATTCCATTCCATTTTAATGTTTTTCACAATATTGATGATTTTCCCAATCATAATAAATTTAAACTGGAAAAAAACTTATCATAATTACAAATTTAAACAGAAAACTTATCATAATCATGTTGCGTTAATAAAATTGTGAAGTTTTTTTTTTTTATTTTTTATTAGGGGTTATTTTTCATTCATTATCAATTTATTTTTAGGGGTTAATTCACTTTTGTTGAAAAAGGATATAAAAAACAAAAAAAAATCCTTTCAAAAATTCGTTTTTTTTTGTTATTGTACACATATACATATGCATGAAAAAAATTGAAAATATTCCGTTATTATTGCAAAAAAAAATTAAGAAAATGTATAAAATGTTAATTCCTGAATGAATTAAAACTTCTGAAGTCATTAAATTAACAGTTTTAATATAGGAAAAAATAAAAACAAAAATAAGAAAATAATAATAATAATAATTTTTTATGCAAATATGTATATATATATATTTTTCAAGTCATAAAAATAACGGTTATAAAACTTTAAATGCATAAAAATTTTTGCAATAATAAAATTAAAAATGAAAATATATCCTGTGTATATATATATATATATATATATATATATATATATATTCTTCCTGTATTCTTCAATTTTTGCTTATTGTTGTTGTTGTTGTGTAGTTTTTGGATGAGAAAAACTCCTTTCATTAATTTTCTTTGTTTTTTTTTTTTTTTTTTATTGTTTTGGAAAATAACTTTTTAATTTCTGATCGTGTTTCATATTATTGAATTTTTTTATTATTCATTTTGGGTTGTTAATTTTTTATTTTGAAGTTCTGTGGTTTAAGACCAACAGTGAAAAAGCGCCAGATTTCAAAAATTAACTGGCGCAAAATAAAATAGCAATCTAGTAATGCAATTGGCTATATTTAATGAATTAATTTAAAAAGTATATTGATGTCCTTATAGAAAAAAAACTTTTCGGTGGAATTTCATAATGCCAGGACAGTATATTTATCAAAACATGAGCTGTCTAGGAAATTCCGACACTATAAATACTTATTAGTTAGTCTAACAGTGTTGGAAGGATAAAACACTACTTAGACATTTCTAACTTAGAACTTTTGTTTATTTTAAATGAATGCATTGTTTGAACAGAGTGTGTGGCTAGGTCTAGAAAGAAAGCTCCGAGTGACAATGAACTCAAGTTACCATCCGATCCAACATTCTAGGCTACTTACAGTAGTGGTTAGGTTTCTTACCAAAGTGGGTCTTCAATAGTAGTGGTTGGTAAAGTGGTTAGGTAATAAAGTGGTTGGTGTAGTGGTTTGGTAAATTACCAAAGTGGGTCTTCAATAAGTAAATTGTAAATATATTATGCAAGAAAGTATATACTGTAAATACATTCCGGGAAAAGTGTGGAGTGATGCAATTTACTTAAAAATTTCCCACTGCATTTATTTAGATTACAGCATAAAAGGTTTGAATCTGATAAGCAAAGACCGGATATTCATGCAAATGCATATTTTTGCATATATTTGCATATTTTCTCCATTTTAGCTTAAAATGCATATTTATTTAAAAGCAGCATATTCTTGCATTTTTTCCCATTTTTGAAGTTAAAAAATTGATTTTTACGATCTAAAATTACTTTTTATTCCCTAAAACTCGTATACATTTATTCAAATTGTAGCGCATATCTAAATTTAAAGCTGAGTTAATATATATTTCTACAAATTATGCATTTCTAAAGGATGCTATTGAGTCATTCCAAAAACAGAATATTCTACTTGTTGATGCTTTAAATATGTTAGAATCAGTAAAAAAAAATTTTTTAAAGTTTCTGGCGAAAAAGGAGGCAAAATTAAAAATAAATTTGAAATAATATTTTCGAAAAATATTGGTTTGGAAAAATTAAGAAAATTTTCAAAATATTTTACTGGCGATTAATTGACAAATATTGAAGACGAAAATGAATACAGTGCAAATGAAATTGCTGCCTTTAAATATAGTCGAATCACATCAGCAGATGTAGAAAGAAGTTTTTCAAGCTATAAGCAGCTGGTTACAGATAGAAGACTCAATATGTCAGAAAACAATATTAAACCACATTGTTATCCAGTGCAATAAACTTCTCAATTAATTTAATTAACTTACGTATCTATTTACTTATATAAAGTTAAAAATTTGTTTTTAGTTTAGTTTAGTTTGCTTAATAATGTTTTTTTTTGTTTTGTTTGTTTGTTTTTATATTTATATAACTTGAATTTGTTTCTATTATAATTTTGCTGTTTTTGGCTATATATGTATTATAGTAAATTTGAATTAATTAAAGAAAACCTAAAATATAATATAAATTTAACCCTAAAGTATTGTTATTTTATTAATTTATTTCAGTTTTTATGGGAATTTTTAAATGCATATAAAGTGCATATTTTCATAATTTTAGGTGCATATATATGCGCATATTTTGCAATTTTTAAATGCATGAAGATCCGGTCTTTGCTGATAAGTATTTGATTTCCTTCAATTGGAAAATTGATTTAATTCTAAAAAATGTGAAATCTCAGATATGACTCTAGTTATATTTCTTTCTGCTGTTAATTCATAGAACCCTGTTTTTAGATAATACTATTTTTGTTGTGCAAATAAAAAACAAAATATAAAAAAAAATTGCACAATTGCACAATATATATATATATATATATAATATAACTTTTTTCGCCTTATCTTAAACTTTCAATTTTCCTGTTCTTACTGTTCATATATCAAGCAAATACCATGTATATGTTGATGTGTATGTGCATCATAATTTCTTTAATACAATTACGGTACTAAAACGAACTTTAAAAAAGAAAAACAAAAAAGCAAACATAAAATAACAAAAAAAAAAATTGTATTATATTTTTAAATGTTGGCATTTTGAATTCCCGTTAATTTCCTAAATGAAAAATGTGTTATTGCAAAAAAACTGATTCGCAATATTATGCTCCAATTTAAAAACAAAAAAGTCTTATTGTTTCCATATACTTACATCCCTACATATATATATATATTATATTTAATTTTCCACTGTGTCTGATTTTCAATTTTGGTTGCTGCTGCTGTTGTTGTTGTTATATTCTGATTTACAAATCCTTGCAACAAAATAAAAAAACAAAAACTTTTTGCTTATATCATCATCATAAGTTATTATTAACTTTAGTTTTTCAAAAAAATTGTATATATAGTGTTGCATTACCGGGTAGATAATAATTTGAAGCCATGGAGAAGAAGGCAGAGAGGAAATACCGTTATTTTTTATATATAGTGTTGTATTACCATTTGGATGATAAGATGCGAAGAAAAAGGGGGAAGAACCGTTATTTTAATATAATTATTGAAAGAATGCGTATGTATATTGTATTAAAATGTGCTTCTGTGTTTGTGTGTGTGAGTGTGCAATTTAAATGTTGACTTAACTTTTTTCTTCTGAACTGTCGTAATAAAGATTATTTTTATTATTAAAGTTGCTATAAGAGGGAAACTTTTGCATTATTTCATTAAAAACAAAAAAATAAACCGTAATCTGAAAGAAAAATTATTATGAAGGGGACCTGGGAGGCGGAAAGAAGAAGTGTGGGGAAAAATTACATTTAGTTTTTTTTTGTTTTTAGTATAATTTTTTAACTTATTAAATTTTATTTCTTAATATTAAGTTTTGTTTCTTTGGAAAATTGAAAAACTTATTCAATTCTTAACTAACTAACTAACTATGTATACTCGTATATAGATAGGTATTTAGGTATATATATTCAATTTCTTGGAAAAGTTTTAAAATAAAATGATATTGTAATTTGTTAGGTTCAGGGGATAGGTATATATTCTATAATATACTATTTCCCGCGTTAAAATCAGTTCTATAATGATATTCAATCTATGGTTTTTGTGTTTAGAATAGATTTTGTATATCTATAGATAGTTCTTGAGGAAAATAAAAGACAGTTATTGAGGAAAATTATGCTTCAAGAGTAGGTATATAGAAGAAAATGTGTTTTTTTTTTGAGGAATTTGTATTTCGTGCAATTTTCAATTATTAAACTAATAAATTGGGAATAAAATATTAAATTTTACAGTCTATGGGTGTACTGTTATATTTTAATTTTTAGGGATATTGAATTTAGTGGGTATAATAGTGGTTATATTGTGGATTAGAAATGATAGTTATTTATTTTAGTGACATAATTTTGATTTTATTCCTAGGTATCTATGTATATCTATTAATATTCTATGATATGATAATATAAGAACTTTTAAGTTAGAATGGTTTTAGTTTTGATAAAGTTTTTTTCTCGTAGTAGGGTAAATTGTTAGCAGTTGACAGGTTTTATAAGATTTAAAACTTTTTTGAATGGTATTTATATTATGTATATATACACTTTTCAATTAAAGTTATTTATTTAGTTTAGATTAATTTGAATTCTAAATAAGATTTTAGTATTATGATTGAATTGTAAGTTTGTTTTTGTAGAGTGGGGTATTGGATATTTTGTAAATGTTTTGGAGTTGAAATGGTTGGATGTGAAAAGGGGGATTTGAATAAGATATTAAAATAATATTTTAAGAGGTATTGATTGATTAATTGGAACAATTTTGAGATTTTTTAAAAATTATCTGGTAAAGAAGTTTTAAGGTAGAATGAGTATTGTAGATAAATCAGTTTATTGTAAAAGAAATATTATAAAAATATTCCATGCAGTCGAATGCTCTATCACTGAACTATATTCCGGGAAATATATTCCATTTTTGAACATTTTTTCTTTTCATAGGCGTAGGTACAATACGAACCTACATTAGTCTTCTTCTACTTCAGCTACTTACTACTGGATTATAAGGGATCACATGTCACTGTAGATTTTCAATGACGTTGGCCATACTTTTCTCTGCATCTTGCACTATTTACTAATTCTCCTATTGTGTTCATACCTGTTCAGTTTCAGATGTTTCTAATCCATGACATTTGTTTTCTACTTATGTTTCTCTTGCCTTCTATTTTATTTTGTATTATTAGCTGGAGTAGTTCACATTTAGGACCTCGTATTTTGCGACCAAAGTAACTTAGTTTTCTGCCCTTGATAATTAGAAGCAGTTCTTTATTTATATTTAGCCTTTTCAGAACATTAGTCTAGTGACTTCTAAGCTGTAAATCAACATTTATCAATTAGAAGAAAACTATAAATAAAATTTCTTCAAGTTTCAATTGTTGGATTTCTCCAATTTTCTAAATTAGATTTATTAGCCATTTAAGGTTTTAAATGGGTCAAATAACTGATCTATTTGAAAAACTATGAAAATCTATTCTGAATACAGATTGATTCCAAATACTCTGGAAAGTCTCATAGTCTCATCTATTAATGTATTTAATACAGTATTCCTCCAACTCAATTTAAATTACTGAAAATTTAAATATTTAAACTCTTAAAATAATTAAAATATAAAAAAATATGAAAATTTAAAGTTTCTTCTTTCCAATTTAATTTTTAAGCTATTGTTTTAACTGATTATGAACTTTTTAAAGATTTTCTTTTTTTCAAGATTTTTCGTTTTGAAAAATTTTTTATTAAAAGTTTTCAAATATAAAAAAAGAAATTCAAAAAAACATATTTTCATTTTTAAAAGTTCACATGCATAAGTAAGAAAATTGAATTTCTCTGTTTTTATTCTTTAGAGTTTTCCTTTTGCAAAAATTTTGATTTAAAAAATTGTTCAAAGTGCATCCCAAAAATTAATTTAAACTCAAGAAAAAAATAATAAAAAAAAGGGAAAATTTGCATGCATAAAAGCAGTAGATACTTTAATTCAGTATGCAAGTAAGTACATGTGGTATTCAAGATATTCTAAAAGATATTTATGTATCTTTAAGATTTTTCATAGTTTTCAAATCTTTTAGAAATCACATCAGATTTTCTCTAATTTTGGTTAAATTAAAATGAAAAGTTTTATATTACGCCTCCTCTGTATTTCGGTTGTGTCATGAAATTGGATATCCTGGAATAAAATTGTTGGGGTTTTTCTCTTCATTCTTTGGTAAAAATGAGTATTTTTTTTTCTAAAATTTAAAAACTTAAAAACAGTTATAAATTTGATACATTCTTATATTTCTGGGAAATTTCCATGGATTCAGGGTTCCATTGGGCTAAGTTTTAAACCTCTTCCATGAATTTGGTCTGAGAATATAATTATTAGTCCTATTCTTTATGTAGATATGCCTCAACTTTAAAGGCTGAGACAAGTTGGATTTTCTTTTGTAGAATTTTGAAAATTATTTTTTTTTGGAAAATTTTAAGGAAATTTTGTATAGACATAAATACAATGTATGTAATTCTAAATAAAGAACTACTTATACTACTTTTGTTATAATATTTTTCTGTTTAGTTTAAATTACTGAAAAGAAAATTTTTGCATAGTATATGTTTTTCTTTTGAAAAACTTCCTGCATCACAAGAAAAAAAAAATTTTCTTTCTTTTTGTTTTTCTTAAAAATTTACAGTTTTGAATTAAAAATTTGTGTTTTTTATTTTCTTTTTTTGTTCTGGGGCAAGTCTCGGAGACATAAAATATCAAAGTTTTTCTTAGAAATTATGTTTTGTTGGTTTTTTTGTTTTTTTTGGTTTTTGTATAAGTGATGGTCAATTTAAAGTATTTTGAATATTATAAAGTTACATTGTATTACATATTATATAACATGGAAACTTAAATTCTAAGGAAATGTTTTTCAAAGATGCTACAGAGTGGTAAAGTAAATTGTTGTAGTATAAACTTCTTGCAAGTGGGGTCTCCCCAAAAACACAGTAACTGCTTAGGTGTATAGAATGTTCATTTTATTTTGTACCATAATATTTACCAAATTAAGTCACAAGAAAAAGTGCTTCAAAGGTGCTACAGAGGGAAATATGAAATTGTTAAAGTATAAACCTCTTGCAAGTGGGGTTGCTTAGGTGTACAAAATGTACATTTTATTTTGTACTATAGTACATAGCCCAACACCTATACGTTTTGACTTAAGAAAAGTGCTTCAAAGGTGCTACAGAGTGGTAAAGGAATTTGTTGAAGTCTAAAACACTGCAAAAGGGGTAACTAGAGAATTGTTTTAAAATGTTCGATATAGTTTTTAGAATTAGATTCCTTAAAAATTAGAATTAATAAAACGAAACTTAGTTACATTTAATGTACGGGTCGTTGGTCCTGAAGTCTATTCTTTTTGATGATTTACATCTTCAGATTTTCAACTGGGCAGTGATTAAAGTTAAGTTCTAAAATTACTAAAGAATTACTTCCAAATCTTTCCTTTTTTCCTTAAATAAGTATTTTCCCTAACTTTTAAAAATATATGATAAATCTTTTGAAATTTAATAAATTAAAGTTCAAAGTTTGTCTTGTCTTTGCCCCGAATGTAATTGGAACATTTCTTGATTGAAAAGTAGACAATTTTTTTTAAATTCTAAATATTAATTTAATTTAATTTTAAATATTGAGCAATATGAAGCAAATGATTTTTTTGAAAAATTAAAACGTTTTATTGATATATCTAATCTAAACTAGTATAATTAACTCCAAATAGTCCTGAAGTACAACGGGTTTAGCATAATAAATATTCTAGAGTCTTTCGAAAGTAAAAAATGTCTTAAGAATTTATAGAATTTTTAAATTTTGTTAATAAAAGGGTCTAAAAGGGTCTATTAATTATTTAATAAGACTGTTTAAAATTTAGTACCTAAATATAAGTTCTTCATAGAATCTTATTCAAATAAAACTTTAAAATTAGGTTTACATTCAAAAATTTTTGGAAAAATACAATATATTTATTCTTTCCAAAATGCCTTCGTACTTATTGACCTAAATACATTGTTTCCAACCCCTTCCTATTTCTTTATTATTAAATTCCAATAAATCCCCTTCACATTTTAAGTATTTGGATATTATTTATGTTTTCTAAGGATATTAAGTTTGGATTTATTTATATTGTTCTATAAATATTTTGTTTTAAATTCTGGTATACTTTTAGGGGTTTTTATTTTTTTCCCAAAAAGAAAAAACACAACTTTTTGTATTTCTGTGGTTTTTCTTTTAGTTTTATATTTCTATTTTGGTTTTTTTTTTTATTGGTTTTTCCTTTTTTCAAAAATTAAAACATTTTTTTTTTTTTCAAATATTATGTAATTTCCTCATAAAAAAGTTGTCGATTCTGAACTCTTTAATCTTTTGTACATTTAAAAATTCTGAGGAAAAGAGGGGGGAAATTTTTTTGTAAATGTTGTATTTGATTTTGAAATCATTCGGTTGAATTGGTTAAAATATTTGTGGTCTAACAAATTTAAAAAAAAAATCAAATCATTAAAATAAGTTTTGAAAATTTTGAAAAACTTCATTTAAAAATATATCAAAGAACTTATTAAGGAATAATTACTTATTATAGGTACTGGAGCTATTTGATATCATTGTACTTTAAAAAAGTACTATAAAATTTCTTATTTCCATATTTAAATAATGAATAAAATAATAAATTACTATTAAGTAAGAAATTAACTTTTGAAGAAAATTAAACTGGGTCATCTATTAAACTGCCTCACTATAAAGTGTAGCTGTCTCATTCAAAGGATCCGGACTCGAGTCCCAATGACAACTATTTTTGAAAATTTTAAATCATGAAAACTCCTCTGCTAAGCTTGTTTAATTAAAACTAATATTATAAAATGGCTGAATGAACTAATTGTAAAATCCTTCGGGAAATAATCCGAATAACAGTGAAACTTTTATGAAACTGGTTTTGAAACAAATTGAACTAGAAGATATACAAAACAAATATACAGCTAACAAAATAACAATGTAAAACAAATTATTTAACTGAAATTTATAACTCACAGATATGACAGGAATTTATAAAAATCAAAATTTTTTAATTAAATCTTATAACTCTACGCCTTCATTACCATCAGATTTGATCAAATTCCCGGATCCCTTGTACGAACTGTGAAAATAGACTTATTAGTCTTATTCTAGAAAAATTGCATATGTTAAAATAAAGATTTAAAATAAAAATATCTTTTTTTAAAAATAAAATTTTTCTTAAAATTTTTTTACAATTTTCATGAAATAAATAACTGTCTTTAAAAATTTTCCTAAAAAAATCACTCTTAAATTTTTAACTTCACACAAGTTAAAGATTTAAAAAAGTTTTACACTACTTGTAAACGTACAAAATGTAACATTTAAAGTAGATTTTTTGAAAAATTTATTTTGACTTTTTTAATGTTGTTTTATATTTTAAAAAGTATCTTAAGAATTTTTAGTAAAATAGATTAGAAAATTCTGCAACAAAATGAAAAACTACAAACTTTACAAGAATGTTTTATTTTGTATAAAAGTTTCCAAAACAGACAAAAATGTTATAAAAAATATTTTTCAAAAAAAAAAAAAATACATTTTTCCAAAAATATTTTCATATTTTTTATTTTCCTCACATTGGATGACATTGAGGAATTATTTAAATAAAAAACAAAAAAACTGTTTTATATATAGAATTCAAGATGCTGTGTTTATGACAGATTGAATTTTTCTAAAAAAAATTTTCTAAAAAAATTATAATAATAATATTTAAAAAAAAATGTCGTTTAAAATTCAAGCGATTTTAAATTGTCAAATTTATATTTTTAAGATTTTCCTTGAAAAGTTGAAAAATTTTTTTAAAGATACAGTTAAATTTGGCGTTAAATTGAAATATTTAAGTTTTTTTGGAAGAAAATTCTAGAAATAGAAAAATATTTATTTAAAAAAAATTTCAATTAAATTTTAAACTTAATTTATAATAATTCCATTAACATTTTAATCCAATAATTTTAAAGTGTGAATATTGATTGCATATTCTTAGGCGCGTTTTTTTTTTTTTAGGGTTATTTAAGTTTTATAGTATAGTACAGTTAGGATTCAATATTTAATTTAAATTCAGCCTAGATACCATCAAATTCAGACTTAATAAGTTATAATAGAGATTAAGTAAAATCAAATTATGAAAAAACTCCCTTTAATAAGTAATTATTGCAGCAACTGGAGAAATGTTTAATCGCCTTATAGTACCATATTTCTTCTAGTACCAACTCTAGAACGGGCATTTGTAATTGCAGGGTGGGTATTAAAACTGCATTAATTGCACTTTAATTTAACTTTAATCTTTCTTAATCTCAATTCAAAGATATTTAAACTTAATGTAAATGTTTTAAGTCCCACTTTTAAAGTGATATTTCAATTTTGCAAAGATATTTCATTCAAAAGACTCAAAAGATATTTCAATTTTGCAAAGGTAGTCATAATAAAAATATATGGCATTCTTTCTCTTAATGTGGCTAAAAAAATTGGTCAGATCAGTTTTATACAGTACTCTCCCAAAGGAA
This sequence comes from Dolichopus griseipennis, assembly GCA_963082915.1. Classification (NCBI taxonomy): domain Eukaryota; kingdom Metazoa; phylum Arthropoda; class Insecta; order Diptera; family Dolichopodidae; genus Dolichopus; species Dolichopus griseipennis. The sequence continues at coordinate 7,728,323 of OY720444.1, forward strand.
CCTCATTTACCATCCCCATTATATTTTACTAAATTTTGTGAACCTACTAATTTCCTTTTAACTATTTTATTTTAAAATAATTATTACTCAATTAGTTATTTACCCAATTCACTCATTTTAAGTATCACCCAATTAACCAGGCATTTAATATTAATATTTAAAATTTCAATTACATTCAAAGAACCTCCAAAAGACCTTTCAAAAAAATTCAAATATCTTCTGAGTTTCTATTACTTGGAACTCTATAAAAATATTAATAAGCAATTAAACTCAATTATATTTATAAATTTTTTAAAATAATATTTATTATAAATTTTAAAAACAAATTTTTTTAATTCCCATATTTACCAATCAATTAATCTCAAATTAAATATCAATTAAAAAATTTAAATTTGTGTTAATTATTTATTCGCCAATATAATTTTTAAAATAAAAATAAATTGTTAATGACATCGAATCATTTAAAAATTAATTAAAACAATTATAAAATATACTAAAAAATATATATAGTATATTATATACTACGTATATAAATAGATATTTAATTAGTTTTATGAGGTCTTATTGTGTATTTAACAAAATAACCCCCAAAAACATTTCAATAAAATTTTAAGTGTCTATAAAAGAAGGAAAAAACCAAAATAGCAAATTATTTCTATATTTAATAGCCCTTAAAATAATTAAGTAAATATGTTTTAAGATACAAAAACCGCTATTTAAATTCATTTACATAATAAAAATATTGCTAGAAGAAACCAACAAAACCCCTAAAATAAGAATACTTAAAGAGATCCAAATACCAAAAGCCAACCCCTCCAAGTTAATTAGGGGAAATTACAAAAAAAACCCCTCATAAAATAAATAGAGTTTTTTCAACATTTTATCAATTAATTAGAACATTAAAAGATTCCGATTCCAAAATATCCTGAAATTTACTGTTATTCCTGAAGTATATTTGTGTGTGTAGGTGGAGAAGTTAGTAAAATAAATAGAAATATCCTATTTATTTATTTTATGTCATTTTAAATAGTACTTATTATATTGTTAATTGTTTTATTTTAGGTGTAATATAAAATTTGATTTTAATTAAAATGTCCAGGCGTTTGTATAGTGGGTATTCATAAAATTTTATAACTGGTTATATTGTAGGGGATATGGTTCAAATTGTATTCCATACCTTGGTTTTATAATTATGAACTCTAGGAGTCAAAGATTAATGGTTTTAATTAACATTCTTTGCATGGCCTAGTAGCTCTGCCTAGCAAATTGTTTTAACAATTCCATTTCGTCATTCTTTGGTTTCCTAGTACTGGTACAATGTTTAGTACACCTTGGTCTTCTCGTTCAATTTCTACAGTATAATTACAAAAATGTTTTATAGATTCTATAATATGCATCATATACAGGTTTTCTACCTTTGTAGTTGAACAATAAATACTAAATAAAGGAGTAACGGTAATTCCTTAATTGATTATTTGAATGCACAATTGACTTTGATTCTTGATTCACCTTTGATAAAACTACATTAGCTGGCTTATCACTTAAATTTGGTGGTTTAATTATAACCAAACCTTTCATAGAATTCAATTTTGTAGTCAGGCTGAACCCCTAAATGCTGTCAAAGCATTACAGGGGAGCAAGTATATTAAAATTGATTTACTATTCTATACAACACTAACACGTTTTAAGTCCCTGCCCCTACTTAAAACTTATCAATCTCTAGGTTAAAACTTATGAATCTCTAATTTAAAACTTATCAATCTCTAGTTTAAAACTTAACAATCTCTAGTTTAAAACTTTCCAATCTCCAAGTTAAAATAAAATCAATCTCTAAGTTAAAACATAATCAATTTCTAAATTAGAACTTATTAATCTATAAATAACTAAATACCACATGGGAATATCATATTTTTAGTGGCAGACCAATGTATTAAAACGAAATCCTTTACATTGGTTAAATTTATTGTTGTCCTCAAAATCCATCATCAACATGAAAACCAAAATAGGTTTAACCCCCGACCAATTGAAATTTTTTTTTTATCTCAAGTATAAAAGTAGAGCAGACGTTCTGTTGTAACATTGACAACCATAATTATATATTTTTTTAAAATATCTTATCAAAAGCAACAACTTATCATCTTAGAAAACCTACCACCTCCCTCCTGTAGACCTTTGAATTGAAGAAAACTTTTTAATAAAATCAAAAAAAAAAAAAAAAATTATTCTATTTTCTAATTATCTCATTAACTTGAAAAGTCATAGTTGAGTTGAGTTTTTTTTTTATACTTTGTATCTATAAGAAAATAAAAAATAAAATTATTTTAATCATAAAACCAAATACTTATAGAATACAGACTTTCTACTTCTATTAATAAAGTATATAACTAACTATACATAATTATATACTAACTATATGCTGACTGGTTACACAGTACTGAGCTGGATACTCAAGAAAATTCTCTTTCAATTTGTTTCGCAATATTGTTAAACTACAAGATACTGACTACAAGATACTTTAGGTAGGTACTGAAAATATTGAAGGATTTTGTTAAGAAATAAGTACTCAAGAATAAGTAAAATGATAAAAAATATAGAAAATAATATAATTACCATAATTTGACCACAAGTTTAATTTATGATTAATTCATTTAAATAGATCAAAATAAAAACGAGGAAGATAATCTAGGTTTTTTCCTTGCAAGATTCCGTAAGATATTTTCCGAGGAAATTTAAGATAATTATTAATATCAAAGATATTTATAAAATTATTTTTTTTATTGAAGTTGTAATAAGAAAATTTTTAAATTGAAAAATAAAATTATAATATTTAAGGAGTTCTATGATTAATTTGTATTATTTGAGTTAATTTAATAATTGGATTAATTAAGATGAGGGGTTGGAGTTCATGCTTTATATGATTATATTCTATCTAATGGTAGTTTTAATACGTACGCAGCTAATTAAAAATTACCCGGGATAAAAACAATCATAGGCCAAATATACATTCAGATGGAGGAATTTAACCGGAACCCCATGTCAGCTTACTCCTCTTGGGAGAATATAAGGAATAAAAACTTATAAATTTTCAAGTGAACAGTAGATCCTTCAGAATATCTTGTGTTAGGTAAAGGATATTAAGTTTATTCTAAACGAATTTAATTAAAAATATCTAATATAATAAATCTAGACTTATAAGATCAATTGTATTTAGTTATAATTAAAACCTATACAAAATTTTATGTAGTTGCACCTTGCCTATAAAAGGCCTGCAAAAAATCTAAATTTAGAGTTTCTTGAGTAGTGAATAGTACCTATAGTGTAATATTAATATAATTTTTTTCAGCATACCTTCTGGAAATATTTAGAGGTAATTGTCCTAACGGTTTGGAAATATTCAACTCTTTCATTCAGGTCTTAGAAATAATTCCAGTGACTATAGCTTAGGAGTTGTTTATATTTGTATGAAAGTCAATTATCAGTAATTGATAGTTTTATAAATAGTTTAAAAATGGGATTGATCTTCTTTACTTTAGTCGATTTTCATTGTAGGATTCTATTTGTCTATAGTTTTAGAGTTTTCCAATTTTCCTTATTGAAACACGATTAAAACACTCTGAGGACATAAAGAGAGCCATATAATGCCATATGAATTGGATAAGAAGCTATTATGCATGTCATAAGTTCCTTTTGTTTGGAAAATTTCAATAATATTTTAATTAGATATTATATTAGAATTTGTATTTTAAGATTATTTTTGAAAATAGCCTTCAGTATGCTTTTGTATAAAAATTTGTAGTAATTATGAGGTAGTGTTGTAATTTATAGTAATGAAGATGTACAATTCCCACAAAAGTTTAATAAAACATTTTGCAAAGCTGTACAAACAAAATTTTTTTTTTGTTTTTTTTTTGTAAATTTATTTCTAATTTGTCAATTAAAAATTGTCAATCTTCATTAAATAATTCAACAATATTTTTTTTTATAGGGTTGATTGAACTTTTCATTTATACAATCATTTAAAAAGAAAATCAATTTTCAAACTTTTTTTTAGAAAAATTACAAATTTTTTTTAAAAATACCTCCTCCTACCCATATAACAATTTTTTGAAAACAGGTTTTTACCAAAAGGACCCTATATTTATAAAAATTTTCTAGATTTAAATCCAAGAAACCAAATATGTTTATTAAGAGGAGTATAGAAGGGGGGAAAATGACTTCCTAAATGTATTATATTGGGAAAATCTTTTTTTAAATAGAAAAATTTTTGCAAATAAATTCAATTTGAAAATTGATTTTCTTCAAATAACATACAGAAAAATTTGGTTTATATTTTATTTTTTTTTTATTTTATCAAAACAAACAAATTATTCAATTTTCCAAAAATTTGTTATTTTGGATTTAGTCAGTTTTGTTGTTGTTGTTATTGTACTTATTTACTTAAATATTCAATATATTAAATAATATATAATAAAAAAATTTTATTATTTTTCTTTTTAGCTTGCAGTCTTTTATCTATTGTTCCTATTCTTTGCAATATATATTAATATATATATATATACAATATATATATGTATACAAAAGTTTTTTTTTAATTTTCCACAACTAAAATATTTATGTGATATAAATATAAAAAAAAATATTTTCATATGCATATATCGACACATTCTTGAAAAATACTGAAATATTACCCTAGTAGCACACAATCTTCATGAGTTCATTGATGAGTCGAATTTTATCCTAGCGGCGGCACTAAACTTATTTATATACTTACGTTATATTTAATAAGCGATTCTATGAGCGTCTGGTGATTGTATGTACTACGCTCATTAATGATCTCTGTATTGAAATCATCAGTATTGTAATGATGAGAAAATTAATGAACTCATAAATGAGTGAAAATAGATGTATAATGCTCATTAATGATCTCTGTATTGAAATCATCAGTATTGTAATGATGAGAAAATTAATGAACTCTTAAAATAATGAAAGCAGATTTTGTGTACTACGCTCATTAATGAGCTCTGTTCAAAAATCATCAGTATTGTAATGATGAGAAAATTAATCAACTCAAAAATTGAGTGAAAACAGATTGTATGATTTTAATAGAATGCTCAAAAATTACTCATCAGTTCTGTAATCTCATTTTAACTTACAATAAGCTGAACAAATAAAAATAAAATTTTTAAATAAGCCGTTGTATGAGTAAATTGAAAACTCATTAATGAGCTCATTTGTTTTATAGTTTTGTTGCAGGCTTATGTACAATATACATTTATTTTTAATTTAAAATTGTACATGTTTTTGAATAAAATCCTTTTCCAAAGTCCCCTTTTCAAAAATTTTTGAAAACTGATGAGTCCTTGTTACTAGGGCTACGACAAATATTTTTTTATGTACACATACATACATATTTTGTATCTTTAGATACAATATACTATTTGCATGATTCATTTAAAATTGAAAAAAATAAACTTATAACTGTTATTTCTTGTGTATTTTTTTTTTTTGGGAAAACTTTTTCAATAACAGTAAATTCAAAAAAAATAATCAAAATAAAATAAAAATACAAATGAATATTCATTGGGTAAAAAAACAACAAACGAAGAAATTAAAAAATAATTTTCCATATTTTTGTTTTGGAAAAATCATTTTCTCATATTTTCAACTATATTTTCTTTTTTTTTTTAAATATTTAAAAAATTTTTAATATTTGAATTTGGTTTTTTTTTTAATTTAAATATTTTCCAATCGTTTTCCCTTAAAAATTAAAAAAAAAAAAACATAATTTTCTATCTCTTTCTTTCATTTGTTTGTATACTAATGAAAATTTTTACATATCATTTTTACCTGTCCTCGTACCTGACGTATGAAATTTATTGCATATATTTATGATTATATTGCTTTAATTTATATATATAATTTATATATGTATATGTATATATTACATATATATATATATATACATTATATATAGCTATAAATTAGTTTATACATTTTTATATAATGCATAGTAATTTTACATGCATTAAATTATAATTAAAGAATAAAAGATATAAAAATCTTTTCTTTCACTCTTTCTCTCTTCTATCTCTATCTCTTTTTTGCATTTTGGAAAATTTTCCAAAAATTTATTTTATCTCGTATTTTGATTCTTTTTTTCGAGGTAAATTAAAATAAATAAAGCAATTCTTGAGAAAAATTATTCCAAAAAAAAAAATGAAAATTTATTTAAACAAATTCTTAAATAAACACTTAAGGGTAATTTCATGGTGGGGTATTTCAGTTCTATGTATATGTACTCTACTTGTATATATATTTCAATTTAATATTATCATTTTTCACCATACCTTTACATAATCTATTTTTGTTGAATTTTTCATCTATACATTCAAGTGAAATTTTCAATTTTGTTCATCACAAGTATAAAATGTTATTCTGAAAATAGATTATTTAATATTTTATTGCATAACTTTAGGTATGTATCTATATAGATTTGTATGGAACGTTTAATTTAAGTATGTGTGTATTTGTAAATGAATTTAAAATAGAAAAAGTAATACAAAATAAAATAAAAAAAGTAGAAATTATTTGATAAGAGTAAAACAAAAAAAAGAAAAAAAAACTGCAATTGCATGTTTCACTATACATATTTGTATTTTAAAAATTTACACAAAATCCCACGTTGTCGGTGATAATAATTTTTTATGTTATAGAAATTTTGTTATAAATGGAAATGTAAGGTTGCTAGATTTCTTAACAAATGAGTAATGTGGAAATTCCTATGTTGAGAATTCGATAGGCTTTTAGGCTTTTACTTGTACCAAATGCACAATCAGGTATATTTAGAACTTCAGGTCTTCGACTGTTTAATATAAGAAAGTTAAAAACTAGGAAGCCATGTACCTTTTTATCTGATCAACGACTTAGTGTTAAAAACGTCGACTTTCTGTGGAAAGTCTCTGGTTCAAACCCCCGTTATGTCATATAAAGTAAAAAAAATATCGTAAAATTGTATAATTATATCGTAATCGTTAATATCGTAATACAAGATAAGATATAATATAAATAATTCTTGTGTAGGATAATAGAGGGCGCTCAAAATTAACCTTAGTGTATTCATAATCTTATACAATAGCTACAGTCGAGTAATCAACGGCTTAGTAAATAAAACAATTAAAGAAACTGAAGCCTAGTTTAGACTTAGTTTGGACTAAATTTGTTGCTTCTATACCGAATTCCTTTTTTGCGTGTATTTTTAAAAATAACGCGATTTTAAGAAAGGAGTCAATTCTCTTTTATATGCCACTGAATTTGAAATAACGCGAATTATAAAAACATAATTAAATTCGATTTAAAACGTCAACTTTATCACGAAAATAAATGATTTTTTCACACGAATTATCGCGGAACGTATTTATTGCGTAAAAAGAGAAAAAGATGTACATTACGATAATCTGGTAACCCTGTTTTGATTTGATAAGAACAAAATATATTTATTGTGTAATTTGCAATGCATTTTTACTTTTTACTCTTTCATTCAATTGAATTTTACTTAATTCGATCGCCTTTCCCCCATACTATTCCTCATCCTTATGTTTATATTATATATATATATATATATATATATATATATATATATTTATTTAATATATATCTATCTCTTTTATACCTTATATTATATCGTCATATTGTTAAGTACTTTAAAAAGCAATTGAATATTATTTTTGTTATTTTTTTTTGATATTATATTCTCTTTATTTAAATGTATTTTATTTTGTTTATTTATTTATTTGTTATTTTTACTTGTGTATTTATTTTATATTCAATTTTTACTGTTATGTTTTTCACGAATAGCGAATGTAAACAACATTTTATTTAATTTTGTATTTTAAATTTTTTCTACTTTTTTTTTTTTTTTTTTGTTTTTTTTGTATTTTAAAATCGAACTGTTTATGTACTCTGATACACCGTTATGCCGTTAGAATAATATATTTTTATTTCATTTATTATTACTAACAGTAAATTGATATATATATACATATACCTACATAGCTTATATAAAATAATAACGGTACCTATATATCCATTTTTCAATGTTTAGAAATATATTATGTATATTTGTTTAACTATTTTGAAAATTGTATTGTATGTTGTGCATATAACGGATTTTAGGACATTTTACAAATTTTTTGAATTAATGTGCTTATTAGTTTCACTCTGTCTGTCCGTCCATCCGTTCGTCTGTCTGTATGTTTTGAATAACTGTTACACCGTTTGAAATACAGTAAAGAAACTTTAACTATCACTAGAAATTGCAAAACCAATAATTTCATGGGAGAACTTTTTTCTGTAGTCCCATTCGTTATGGAGCTACAGTCCCTAAATTCGGAAAAGGCCCTATTAATGTATAAATTGCTAAAATATGATTTCTGTTAGGCATAGTTTTAAAATATGAAAACGGTAAAAGACTGCTATTTTATAATCTTTATAAATTATTAAATGGCAAATGTATAGAGTTGCCAGAAAGTACAAAAATTAACCGTTATCCAAAACTCAATTTTTGTTAATATTTTGGCCACACATATCTTCTGAATGGTTGATGCTAGAGACTTGGAATTTTAAGAGAAATTAGATCCTCAGAAATTAGTAGGAGTCAGTTAACAACTTTTTTGCCACACTTCCTGTTTCGGAGCTGTAAGGAGTGGAAAATTGAAATTTTGCTATTTTTAAACACCTGTAAGTATAACATACTACATAATTTTGAAAATGTGCTTTTTTAAAGAACCCTTAATTTTTTCATCACTTGTTTTTTATGTATTTCAAAATTGAAAAATTTTCAATGTTTATTGAATTTGTTGGTAGAAAAAAACTACAACAACAACAAAGAAAAAAACAAATGAAAAATCAGAAAAAACCAACCTTAGCTTTTATATTATTTAATTTTTTGTTTTTTTTTGTACCGTTATTTTTCGCTGATTTCTATTTTTAAAATATTGATGAGAACAAAAAATAGCTACAACAATGACAACACAACAACAACAACTATAACAATACCTAACATTGGATACAAATAATGACACATTTAAAATTTAGTTTTTTATTTTTTTATTTTGATAACTGTAAAATAAATTTATATATTCACAGTTATAAATACCGTTATACATGTAAATTTTTTTAAAATACAATGTAGATATATTACCGTTATAATAGCGTGAGTATTAATAAATGCTAAAAAAAAATATTCGTATAGGTTATGCTTTTTTCATGTATAAAATGTTGCAAAAAAAAAACAAGAAAAAAAAAATCAGAACAATTTTAAATTGTGCAATAAAAAAAAAAGGAGAAAATGTATATATACAGAAAATTTAAATGAATTATTAAAGGAAAATGTTATAAAAGTAATAGTAATAGTTAGTTATACAGGTGTTCTATGGGGTATTGAAATTTTATTTCATGGAAAAGTAGATTTATTTTATGAGGAGTATGTGAGAAGCTTTTACTGTTATAATTTAATTTTAGAAGAAAGTTATTGATCAGAAAACAGGGTCCTATTTGAAGGAAACTCAGCATTTCTTATATTCTGGAAAATATTAAAACTATTTTAATTCAATTTGTAATGATTTAGTAAAGAATGTTTCGTTTAGAAAGTTTTTAAAAATTTGCTGATTTGAAGATCATTAAATGCGGTGTTTCGTAGAATTGGTTGGTGCTGTAATATGGTGATCTTAGTACTTGCTGATTCGAAGATCCTTAAATGTGGTGCTTCGTAGAACTAGTTGTTGCTGTAATGTGGTGGTCTTAGTACCTATTAAAAGTTTATTTCAGAATTTTTTTAATATAGATGCTCCAATAAATTTTGAATGTTATTGAATTAGAGATTTTACAATCTTTGAAGTAATTTTAATAGTTGCAATAATCTAAAACTAAATACGATAATTACATTTTTAATAAATAGAATTTAAAGTAGTTTTTTATTATTTAAATAGTAGGTACCTATACTGTAGATAATATTGTAATATATTTTTATTGGAAAATTTAAATGGGTGTACACTAATTTTGAAATTTTTCTATTGAAATATATCAAATGTTTAATATTAAGGCTTTATGATAAAAGTCTAATACCGGAATCAAATATCTGCTGGAGACTAATGACTCAAATAATAAACTATTCACTAGATTATGCGAGGATCTATAATAAGCAACATAATAAAGTTAGTTAAAAAATCAAAGTTGTCCCTCTTTACATAGTATTTAAGATTTTGTGTAAGCAAAATTTTAAATTTGTATCAATTTGTAAGTTTTGATCTTAATTTTAAAGCTGGAAATCAAAATCCTCGATTTTTAATATTAACTTAATTATTTATTTATGTATTTAAGTACAATTCCCTACCTCATAGAATGTGATAAACGACTGATTCAGCCTTTCGTTTTCAGGTGGATTTTATATTATGATATAAATTTTAAATTGTATTATATTATTAGGCATGATCTGCCAAGGATTTGAATTCTTTTATTGAACTTAATTTAAAAAATAATATTTTTATTTAAAACTATTATTTATAAAATTTCTGAAAATAATTAATATGGTTTCAACATTGAGCTTTAAATATTTTAGTTAATGAACGCATAAGTCCCTGGGGAATCTTTGGCATACTCATCGGAGCTATCTTCTGCTGACTTTTGTTTTATTCTTGGAGTTATAGATCTTTAAAGAACTTTTGTAACTGGGTCTTTAAGCATATCGCTGACTCTTCAGAAGTTATTTTTATATAAATTTAGAAATTGCATACTTCTACGCTTTCATAGATTATTCTTAGCATTTGAACTAGATAAAGTTGAACTATTAGTTGGTTAATTATTTTTTTAAGTATCATCGATTGTAGATTGGACTTTGAAGAAAACTTATGAAAGTCTTTCCAATATCTATAAATTATTTTAACAGAATTTAGAAATTAGCAAAGAATATTCTTATATCGAAGCAAAGAATATTTTGCAATTATATATAATTCTTCTGTTTCTTTAACATCCACTTTACACAACATCATTCTTAATATTTTTTAATAAATAAAAGTTCCAGTTTTCTTATCTGTATTAAATTTCATATTTTTTAATAATTTAAAAATCCTTTCCAAAAACTTTCTTATTGGCTTAAATTCCATTTTTGTAAAATACTTAATAAACTGCTCCAAAAAATTTTGATAAGAATATATTTAAATTAGACTTAATAACTTAGATACTTCTTAATATCTACTTTACTAAAAATAACCATAATTCTGAAGGAATATATTCAGGTTAATCAAATAATTTTGAAAACAAAGAGGAAAAATGAAAATTTAAAAGAAAATTTTCTCATTATAAATACATATTTACCTATTTCAAAATGAAAATAAGATGAAAAATTACAAAAACAACAACAAAAAAAATTTTAAGCTATTTTTATGAACTAATTTATATTTAAATTATCCTGATATTATTCAATAAAGAAAAAAAGTGTTGACCTTCGTCAATTTTTTGTTTGGTTTTTTCTCGGAAAATTTTTTATCTCAAATTTTCCGATGGAAGGAAGTCGCCACGAGGAGAAATTCGAATGAATCCTGAAAATATTGTGTAAAAACCAAATATAATTTTCAATGCATATAAAATATTCTCAAATATTTTCCTATTAAAGAATTTTCCAAATAAATATAAAAATTATACAAAAATATTTTTTTTTGGGCTTTTCTTTTTTCAATTTTCACAACAAAATATAATCTCGAAAATTGAAAAAATTTTTTTTTCAATTTTCCACATTTTTTTTTCCTCATACATATTTAAATATACATGATATCTATTTTATTCCTTATAATAAAGGACATACTCAATATTATTCAATATTTCTTTTTTTTTTTGTAATATTATTTATTCCATTTTTTTTTACAGATTCAACTTCCGCTTTGTGAAAAACAAAGGAAAAACAAAGAAAATGCGATGATGAAAATGAAATCCTTAAGGATTTACTTTTTTTCAATATTTTTTTTTATTTGTATCACAAATACATAAAAAAAAAAACTTAAAACAAAACCTTAAAATAAATATGTTAAAAAAAAAAATGAAAAATTTTTTTTCTTCATTGCACACACAAACATATATTATTAAGAAAAACAAATATGGAAAATCTTGAGTCTATAATAATATTTGGCAAAAAATAAGTAGAGAAGAGAATGTTAAAATAAAAAAAAAAAGATGAAAATTGTATGGAAATTTACCAAGGATTTTTTTCCAAATATTATAAAGTGGAAAAAAATCATAAGAATTTTCGCAAATTTTCAATGAAATAAATTTTAAGTGAAAATCACGTTTTCTTAACACCTTTTTTTTCTTGTGTGTATCTTCCTTCTTTTTCTTCTGGGTTTCTGGGTTTTGTATTTTTTATATTTCCATTTCATTTTTCTTTTTAGAAAGTTTTAAGGGAAAATGATTTTCAATTATACGAATTGTCGTTTAATAGTATTTTAAATTTGAAATATTGAGTCTAGTAACTACGAGATTAATCCCAATTTTGGTGCGTTAACTTGCGATATATTCGAGTAAAAAGCAGTAAAAAAAAAATTTTTTAAAAAGAATGAAGCCTCTTACTTATATTTGAAGTAATTGGCAAACAAATGATTCGCAAATATTCGCTCACATTACTGCCTATTGAGTGAAAAATCTCATAAATAAGTTAAATATATTATAAGAATCAATGTTTTACAATGTTTTGAATAAGATTTCCAGGAAAACAAATATATCAATCAATTGAAACATTTTCTTGAATTATATTTAGATTTCTAAAACTTCTGTGGAGGGCTGAAAAAAATATAACTTTATTTCTGAAATAATTTGCATGTCTTTCCTTACTCAATTTTGTTCTTTTTAGGAATAAATAGTTTTTAATAACTTAGTTATCAGAATTACTAAGTCTTTCCTAGAATTATGAAACAAATTTGTACAAATTATGGTGTAAGATGCTTCCATAATTCAAATAATTGCAACCTAGTAATTTACAATAAAATCATTTGTACTACCATCAATTGAATTTTCTATTGTTGTAAATAGATACTTATTTCAAAAATTATAATTATATTTTTATATATATATATGAATTTGTTTATAACACACAAATACATACCTCATGTAAGTGTTAATAAATTTTTATTACTTTATTCTAATTTCAAGGACTTTTATACACTGTTGTATAATTAGTTTATGAGTTAGGTAATAAAAATGTCTCATAAAATTTTAGAATTGCATTATTCGTATACTACCTAAAATGTAATATTTTATAGTATTAAAATTTTATTGTAATCCAGATTAGGACTACTATGTATTATATGGATTTTAAAATCATATATTACAATTAATTTTAATTTTGAAATTCGATAATATTGAATTACTTCTTTATTTATTAATATATTACCAATGTTATATTCTATTTAAGGAAATTTAATTCCTCGGATATATTTTCTTTAGAAAATTTCTTTCATTTACGGGAAAATGTCATTCTTTAATAAAGAAAAATATCCTTTAAAGTTCATTATATGATTACACTTTCATTAAGTTACATTTTTTGATGCAAGTCCTTAGAAAGTTGTCTTGGAAAACTAAACTTCCTTTTATTCTACGTTCTGCATTCCTTTATTAAAATAATGACTGACAGACAAACTAACAAATTTAAAAATTTAGCTTCATATTCAAAATGTATAACTTTTAATAAATGTCCCGAAAAAAATCAAAGAACTGGAATGAAATGCTTGTTCTTAAGCTATAAAATATCACTTTCTTAGTTACATTTTTCCTTTTTTTCATTCTTCAGAAGAATGTGTTAAATTTTTTTTTTATTTTTTACACTCTTAAGCCATTTTCTTTATGCGTTCCAATAAAGTAAGTCTATATTTATTGTTAAATTTTTGTTAAATTCAGAAAAAGAAATTCAATTTAAGTTAAATTTGAATGTGAATTGAATAAAATGTAAAAAAAAAATTTTAAAAATATCTCACATATGTGTTAAATATAAAGTAGAACACGAACAAAAATCAGGTCCTTTAAATCTTAATATATAAAAGCTATGTAAACTTAAAATGAAAATTTATATAAACACATAGTCACGGTTAATAGATTTTTAGATAATATTCAGATTCTTGGAAAAACTAAAGAAAATCGATTTTAAGTTTAAATTAAACTCAAAAAAGTTTTCAGTCTTCTAAGAAATTTGGAAAAATTGGAAAAATTTTTAAAATGATTTATGGTAGTGAAAATAAGGCTTAAAATATGAAAAAGGATATTTTTGATCAATACGTATGTCCTTTGTTTCTAATTTTCTTATTTTTTTTTAATATCTTATGTATGTTAAAAAAAGGATTATAACATATTTCGACTTCTTTATTTCTAAGGACTTTGCAATACTTTGCCTGTAAACTGACTTGATTGAATCTCTAATATTTAATAGCTCATCTACCTAACATTAGACTAACTAGAAAATCTTTTATAAATTATAGTTTAATATCAAATTCTTCAGAATATATTTTCAATAATTCAATTGGACATTTTTAGGATTTTGAAAAACTTCAAACTTTTAAAAAAGGCTCTACCAAATTTTTACATAAATGATTTTCATGTAAATTATCATATTTTCATATATTTGCTTCTACTCTTTTTTTGTAAATTAAAATGAAATATGAAAATTCTTTTCATACATTCCTAATCCTTTTTCAATATGCTCCTTCTTTTTATTCAAATTTAGTTTTTTTCCCAAAAGAAAATTTATATGTTATATGTAAATAACATCATATTAAAAAAGGATTTTCAATTTTCTTTTTATATACAGTTTTCTTTGTTTTTCTTCTTTTTGTAAACTTTTTTTTTTTACATGCTTTGTTCTGAGCCGACTTTTCATATTAATATTAAAAATATAAAATTTAAAATGTATCTAGGTGAATTGACCTAGGTTTCAGGTTTTTTTTTTTAATTTTTTCTTTTGATATATTTTCAAAATTTATTAAATATTAATGTAAAAAGTTATTTGAGTTCGAAATTTCAAACATATATAGAACTTTATTGTAAAAAAAGATTTAAAAAATTCAAAAATGTAATATTCTTTAAATGAAACGTTCATTGATTTAAATTTGGGATACAAAAGAAAACGATTAGAACAATTTAGGAATTGTTTTTTTTTTATGACATATAAGAAGCTTTAGTTTATAAATTCATAAAAAGATTTTAAAATGGATTATATCTGATATTAAAAAGATATTTTATATTGTTCTTTGTGTAATAAAAGTTACTAGACTCAATTGTTAGATTAAGTTATTTAAACTCAATTGAATTTTGTAGACATAATATATCTTTTGTTTCAAGATATATTTTAAATTATTAAAAAACTTCTTTAAGGGCCTTTTAAGTGGTTTTAAAAACGTATTTTAAAACTTTATAACTGGCTTTAAATCTTCAGTGGTATATTATAGTTTAAGAAATTAGAAAATATATTGAAGCTTTATGATAGATTATCTTCCCATTTTCATTTTTTAAAGGATTTGCTATTTCTGATTATTGTAATAGGTAAATATAATTAATTTTCATTAGTTACTGTTAATTATACGTATTGGAATTTTTTATTACAAAAAAATTTCATTCAAACTCAAAAAAGCAACTATACCTCATTTTACAAGCGTCTACAAATATTTTTTAAAACTTGCATACTTTTAGGTTGCAAATTTTAATTTCAATTTTAATTCACTTTTTAACAATTTAAATATATGTTAAACCCAACTTTTTTTAGGGTTTGAAATGCTTTTTTTAACAATGGGATCCAAAAATATATTAAAATTCTCATCTTTCATGATTTCAGGACATTATTTCAAAATTTTAAAGTATTTTAAAATAGCTGCATCATGCAATATTATAATACCTAATCATGTTTAGGAATAATAAAAAAATATTTATTTTAAAAACGACAAAAAAAGTTATCAATAAAATTTAAAATTTAACCTATATAAAGGTCTATAAAAATTTATAAAAATTTTATATAATATAAGTAGGTATTACATCTTAAAAATAAAAAACAAATATTTTAAACATCAAAAGTTTTCATACTGAACAAAATAAAAATATGCTGTGGAATTTTAAATATTCAAGTTCTTTTATGCACAAGTCCTTAAAAAATTTTTAAAATAACTGTATTATAAAATATATTAAATCTGTTAATATTAAAATAAAATATTTAAAATAAACATTTTATCTAAAAAACCTTTTTTTTTTAATACAATATATCAGCAAATAAAAAACTTTCAATTTTAATACCTATTTGTGGTAAGAAAAAAATTTTTATAGAAAGGATTAAAATTGAAAGTTTTTTTTTTTTATTTTGAATCCTTGCACACAAAATATCACATGCACAACAAATCTTCAAAAAAGAACGAAATACATGCACATATGAAATCTTTTTTTAAAAAAGAAAAACCAAATTTTAAAAATTTATTTTTTAGCCTAGAAATACACAAACCTATAAAATATAATCTGTATGAAATCCAGGAACATATGTACATATATTTAAAATTTTATTTTGCACAATAACCTTAAGTTTGTCATTATATTTAAAAAAAAAAATAATGTTTTAGTAGATATTTATAAAAAACATCATGTTCTTCTATATTCAAAATAGGATATAATGTACTTATGTATTCAATGTATATGCATTAGGTATTAATTATTTTATACAGTAAAATAAGGTGATGCAGTTGTATAAGGTTTATTTTTATATTAGGCTATGTTTAGTGAAACGAATTTTTCTGAATTTTAAGGGACCATTTCATCAAGACGGTTGATTCTATTGAGTTCAAAATATTCCATTGGGTTACTAAAAGATTTGATTGGGTTCAAAAATGCAACAGATTTTATGAAGTTCTAATGATTAAGGATATTATTGGGTTAAATCTTTATAGGATTCTTTTATGAAATTTTTTTATCATTCAAATCTGATTTTTACATTAAATGAATTTCAAGAGTTTCCATTATATTACATCAACAGTAAATGGGTTTTGATTTTGTTGCCTCATGGTAGAAAACAGAATTCAACATATGCAGTTTCGAGACATATTCTTAAAAGTTCATATCCTTGAATATAAGTCAAATGAAATTGTATATAATACTAACGCACTACCACATCATCTCCATTATATTAAAATAATATTAGAATTTAGAAAAGTTTTCCCTTTAGGCATTTTAAACTTTAAAAACTATAACCTAAATATAAAATATTTTCTTTTAACCCTAATGTGCATTACGATTTTTCTTTTTTACTCTTATATACAGTTAGATTATAAAAATGTTTGTTTTGAAATGAAAATCATATAATAATTTATAGAGATATTTTTAAATAAGTATTAAAAAAGTTTCTAAAAAAAAATATTATGAATATGAATACATAGAAATTTATTAAAAAAAAAAAATAAAAACAAAAACAAAGTAAATAAATTGAAAATAAAACAATTGTAATCCTTAAGGCGATTCTATGTTCTATTCAAAATATTATTTCTATTGAAAAAATATTAGAGAAAATATTAAAGTTTTAAAAAAAAAAACATTAAAACAATAACAAATCTATAGATATATAGTTTGAGGAAATTTTTGAAAATCGTATAATAATATTTAATATTTTTTAATTTTTTAAGGTTTTTATTTTTTAAATCCAAATTCTATAAAATAAAATTTATTTTCCCATTTTAGAAAAATTTTTTTTTTTTAACTAATTAAGATACTAACAAAAAGTATCTTTAAGATTTAAAAACTATTTGATAAGATAAAAATATATTTTAAATAAAAGGTTTTAGATAAAAAATGCAAGTTTTGAAACAAAATACTATAAACTTATTAAATATTAAAAAAAGAAATAGTTTAAAATAGAATTTATATTAAATTAAAATAAAACCTATTTTATTTTAATTTAATAATCTTATAAAAATTTTATTTTAAATATTTAACCCTCGGTTACTGTCCTCTATTTTCGTTACGTAGTTACTATCCAGGGGTGGAAAACACCCCATACATTCAAATGCGTATTCGAACTGCTATAACATAAATATCTTAAGGCATTTTTTTTCCAGATTAAATCAGTAAAAATTCTACAAATTTAGATATATAAACTTCATTTTATTAAAAACTAAATAAATAAGTATATAGTAAAAACAAAAAATACTCAATTTAATAAGAAAATAAAAAAAATTAAAATTAAATACTTTTTAAATTATCACAAAATCTATAATTTTCATGCCACGTTCTTGCAATTGGTTGTTTTTGAAAGCAGAAATATAACAAATAAAAGTTTATTAACAAAATTTTTTTCAACAGGAACAATTTTTTAGAGAAAAATTTTATTAAATTAATGTAATTTATCTCACCAGTTTTCAGTATTAAAAAAAAAAATTCCAAAAACAAATTTGTGATATTGCCTTCAAATTGTAGCAATTCACACAAATTAATTTTGTACGCTTTTGTAGCTATGGCAATTCAAATATTAATTATTTTTATATAATATAATAATATAATATTATAATAATAAAAAAAAAAAAAGTTCCCAATTATAACTCAAATATCTACCATAATACCAAATTTCGTTATTATGAATAAATTTTGTGTCAATATTACTGTCGGGGGTGTAATATACCCCATTTTGTAAAAAAATTTTGTGTCAAGATTACTGTCGGGGGTGTAATCTACCCCATTTTGTTAAAAAAATTTTGTGTCAAGATTACTGTCGGGGGTGTAATCCACCCAGACCCATTTTGGATTGCATTTTTCGAGGTCTTTTTTTATCAAAGCCCACATTTAATTTACACAAAATTAAAAAAAAATATCCAAAACGAGATTACATATTGGTTTGAGATCAACTACTACAATTTTTCGTATGTATTTTGTTTTGTAAACTTGATTGGGGTGGATTACACCCCATGGACAGTAACCGAGGGTTAAACTTATGTTTATATTTCATATTGAATAATTTTTGGAAAAATTAAAAAAATGTATAGTTTTGATAGGATTATAAATTTATATTTTATTTTTAAGGATAATTTTTAGATATCAATTCTGATTTAGAGAATAGGGGAGATTTTTGAGGTATAGAAGGTTAAAAAGCAATGGAAAGCTGGTTTTTCGTAGAATTTCAGTTTTCAAGTTTGATTTTTAATCCCAATAACTTGGAGCCCACCCTATAATACTCGTTTTGAATTTTATAAGTATATTATAACTATATAATACACCAAAATGAGTATTTCCATTATTTTTCGAGTTTGATTTCCGATTCTAATAAATTGGAACTCAACCTCTAAAAAGAGCTTTTTGAATTTGATAAGTATTTTAGCTATATATTACTACAATGGATTGTAATAATTTTTAATAATTCGATTTCAATTCACTAATCAATTGCTTTGTAATTAAAAAATCTAATTAAATTAATTTTTTTATTTGTATTTAAAGTTTCTTTTGAACAAAATCTCAAAAAAGCTCTTTTTGTAATTAGTAAAAAGTGGAAATGAGGGAATCTAATTAATCTTAAGACATATTAGACAAGGGATCTATTGCACCAACAACTTATCACTAATTAATCAAATACAAAATATTTTTCACAAAATTTTGTAGCACAAACACCTCATCCAATTAAAATGATTATTTCATTAGTTATAAGAGTAGCTGTTATAATAGGGGCCTTATTTCAACCTATGAAATTAGGTTATAATAATTACTAATTAATCCAAAAAGAAACCGATTATGTTCTTCTTTAGATGATATCAAAATTATGTTTAAATAATTTTTTGGAGCTGCATTATGGAAAACTTACTAACATTTTATTTTTTTATTCATATATATTCTTATATTAAAAAATATTTTATTAATAAATTTTTGTGCTTCTATTCTATGTTCAATGACATAGATCTCTATTTTTAGAATATGATAAATCAGGCTTTAATATTAAAATTGGATATTCATAATATTTTGTGGTAATCACACTTCTAAATCTTTTAATTAAAATTTTTTAGAAATTTAAAAATTGTGGCATCTGTT